>JAVQJD010018046.1:0-36100 GCA_036023655.1 Nannoperca australis | reverse complement strand
TGTGTTGTGTATCTTTCTAAACAACAATGATCTGTTTGAGGACTTTCAGTCAGGATTCAGACTGCATCATAGCACAGAGACAGCACTGGTGAAAGTCACAAATGACCTTCTAATTGCATCAGATAAAGGACTTGTCTCTGTACTTGTCCTATTAGATCTTAGTGCCGCATTTGATACCATTGATCATCACATTCTACTACAGAGATTAGAACATTTAATTGGCATTAAAGGCACCGCACTAAGCTGGTTTAAATCCTATTTATCAGATCGATATCAGTTCGTACACGTTAATGATGAATCCTCTATGCACACCAAAGTTAGTCACGGTGTTCCAGAAGGTTCTGTGCTCGGACCAATTCTATTCACCTTATATATGCTTCCTTTAGGCAATATTATTAGGAAGCACTCTATAAATTTTCATTGTTATGCAGATGATACCCAATTATATTTATCGATCAAGCCAGACGAAACCAATCAATTACCTAAACTCCAAGCATGCCTCAAGGACATAAAAACCTGGATGAAAGAACTATTGTACTTGGCTCTGAACACCTCCTAAACACATTATCTAAAGATATAGTTTCTCTAGATGGCATTGCCCTTTGTTGCCCTTCTTTGTAAATATAAGAGTTGGTCTTGACCTGCTCTATACGAAAAAATGCCATGAGATAACTTTAATATGATATGGCGCTATATAAATAAAATTGAATTGTCTTTGGAATCGCTATGCACAACACAGGTGGAATTATATTAAAACAGGAATAATAAAACATGCATACTTCAGTCAGGAACGTGATTACAATTATTCAATTTTGGTCATGTTTTATTTCACACTTATATTTTCACAATTTACTGACAAATGTGACAAATTAAAAGGCTCCACAGTTAATGTGTGAATAGCTGACTTTATGGGCTCCAAAAGTGAAAAGTAAAGCTCATTGCTTTACCCTTCACGTTCAAATGAGCTTAACTGTCTGGTAGGTCTCTCAATTATGATCCTGGAAATGGATGATCTACCACTACAGCGTTCATGTTTTGTTTAATAACGTAGAGCTTCTCGTTGGTTTGACGTTACCAGTACCTCTTTGTAGCGTCCTTGGATGGAATGGGGGATAACGTTAGTGTTTCTACTCACTATATACATATTTATATATCTCCCATTCTACTTTTAGAGACTCTAGGAACTACAAGGAACTCTGCATTCTGAGAGCACAGTGCTCTAGTAGGGTGATAAGGTACTATGAGCTCTTTGAGATATGATGATGCCTGACCATTAAGCGCTTTGAATGTGAGGAGAAGGATCTTAAATTCTATTCTGCATTTTACAGGGAGCCAGTGTAGAGAAGCTAATACTGGAGAAATATGATCCCCCTTCCTGGTAAGCGCTTTGAAGGTGAGGAGAAGACTACATCTTTCAGGACTGGATCTCTTTACATGGCTTTTAGTTGACTGAGCAAAATGGTTGACTGACTGTGTTGACTACCTGTATATATCAATGGCATTCAAAACTACAAAATAAAGCATTAAACATTGACTTTCTTGTGTAAATGGAGCTCAGGTACTGTGGTCAAATTGTGCCAATGCTTTCAACCTTCAGTTTTACTTGTCTATTTACATTGACCTCTTGGTCTGGTTCCTCTGCTCAGAGGAGTCAGAGGACTCCGATGAGGAACCAAGGTCAGAAGATGAATTTGCTTCTGATGACTCTGAAAACATAAATTCAAAAGCTCTTGTGCTCATCAAATATAGATGTATTGCAATGAAAAGCATAACCATCAACAATATATTTTCCAAAATCCCTTATTAATGGACTGGACACAGCAGTATAATGTTTCCTCCTTTCTTATTTATAACATTACTACCTTGATCCCTTTGATATTCTAGAACGTATTTATAGTTAGTTTAAAATTAATTGTGTAAAAATGTGTGTAGAGGTTATAGATGCCCCAGTATGGATTTCTGAGACCAACAGCAATAGCCAATTTTGCTCCACCCATATTGATAGATATTAGAAAGCTGTAAGACATCCTGTTCAAATGCAGGTACAAAACAGCTTAAGCTTTTCAGACATGCTGATCTGTAGCAAATCAAGTGGTATGATGATTATTGAGGATATTGAGGACAACATTCCCAGTAATGAATAAATAAAACCAATTCACTTTAATGTATTTGTTTGCTAAACAAAAGTGAAGTTAAAATGAAATTTGAATGATAGCCCGAAAAAAAAGAAATGGCAGTACGACACGTCCAACCATAGGCATATCATCTCCTTGCAAAAGAATAAATAGGAAAATTCCGTAATATTAAAAAAATGTCTTGTACCTCTAATTAGGTCTGGGCAATACATTGAATATTGACGGTAAAATCAATGAATCTTCGTATAGAAATACAACTTTAGACAACATCGAGAAATGTTTCCCACACAGAATTTTTTTGGGCAGCTCATATAAAAATATTTGTTTGATTATAAATTTTTTTCTTTTAAAGTTTGTCAAAGTGGCATGCAGCAGATTGTGAATGAGACTGACATTTCACCCTGGGAGCACACTCCTCCCAGTACCGTACTGTTCACACATTATTGCACAAGATAAAGGCTGTTGTTTCATCTTACATACATGGTTTTGATCATAAGTAATACAGTCAAGCTATTGCAGAAAGAATGCATAAAATATTGTATATTTTATACATAAAACTATCAATAACTAAAAACTATCGAGATAATAGTTTTTTGCCATCTCTACCTTTTATGGCTGCAACATAGCCGAGAGCTAAGTTTAATTCACACTGATGCACATTTTTTGCCTGTCTATGGCCTGTACTGTATCTTAGCTTGCATAATTCTTCCCATTTAACCTTTTCATCAACAAGCTGGTTTTGCCCATAGAGTTGTCGCTGACTGGATGTTTTTCATTTGTTGTAATATTTTGATAAATATCAGGAGATCTCCTGACATACTGGAATTCCCAGTCCTATTTTAATGTTCAGTTAAACAGTAACTGAATACAACGATGCCTGTAAACCTACTACATATCCACAATGCTATACATTTTTGGAACAACACTTGACACATGAGCTACATGAGCTCCCTGAGGGGACAAATTATGTCCAGCTACAAAAAAGCCAGTATTTAGAACAGAAACTGGCATGTTTCAGAACATTGCAGACCGACGCATTGCAGGTAGTAGTAGTAGTAGAAGACATCACTTGGTCCGTGGCATGAGATGATTCCATTTCTTGCCATTGTAGCAATTCATAGTGATTCGAAAGTGAAGGGACAGTCGAGGAGAGAGACGCTTTTCTTCTTCATTATTACCTGACACTTTGGCAATATTGCCAATAAACGTCAATAAAACGAATTGAATTGACAGAGACAGAGAGAGAGAGAGAGATGACTAATGACTGTAGAGTTGAGTCAACAACTCTCTAAAACAGTGTCAGCAAAAAGTCAACATGATAATTTTTGCAGAGATTGGACTGCAGGGCTGTTGGTGATGCATTGCACTATACAGCACTTTGAATTGCATCCGTGTATTAAAGGTGCTATATAAACTTGCCTTGCCTTACAGAATATAGTACAAGTGTTTTGTTGCAAAGGCAGTTTCCCAGAGTTTTCTCACTTAAGATGTTCCAATGCACTTTATTTGTATTTATGTGTGTGTTTACAGAAACACTTGACTTGTGTATAGACATGTATGTTGTTGGTCATTGTGGTGGAGTTCCTAATTACCAGCTGTTCATGCACCATCAATTAATAATCATAGTAGTGACATCAGAGCAGAATATTTGTACTACGTTTAGCTTTGTTTCCTTACTATGTGGTGTAAGTACTGTATACTGGAACAGGAGTCAAATTCCTTGCACCTGTCAACATACTAAACCAATAACATTGGTTATTGTGATTCTGATTACCCTTTAAGCCTGAAATGTTGGGCACATGCATATTCCAGGATAAACCCTTTCCCATTTTGGACATGGCTCACCGTCTATCCTCTAGCGCCCCCATCAGTCAATATAGTACAGTTTAAGCTGTGTAACCACAGTGAGAACAGCAAAATCTTTAGAATATAATTAGTTGTATCCAATATTTTGCCGCCTCTAGAGGAGCAGCAGCCTTCTCAATTTGGCATGAATCTCCTCTCACAACAGAGCTCAAAATTGTAACCACTTACCAATTAATAATTCTTGTGTTTTCTCCTTCTTCTCGTGTTCTCTTTTCCTCCATCAAAAGAAGCATACAACATGCATCACAGGACAAACAGCAAAGGTATTTATTAAAGAGAGAAAATTACATTTTCAAAACAGGGAGAAGACAGATAAATTAAGCTTTATTATTATTATTATTTTTAAATCAACAACTAAACAAAATCCAGTCTTCAATATATTGGAACTTCAAATTTGTACATAAAACATATTTACATAATGTGGTGCTTTGCCCTTTTTTTTCTTTGTACATAAAATAAACTGTGTACCTTCTGATTTTAGTACAAATACATTTCAAAAAGCTCACAGTGCATAAACTGTAAGGTCTAATGTGAGTTTGTAACATTCCTTATGAATGGTTTTAATACAATTCTAGTGCACGCTGAACAGGAACAATGTGGAGGAGAAGTACTGCTTTATGTTCTCCTTCCTCCTGCTCTTTCTCTCCTGCCCCCCCCCCCTTTTCTTTCAACCCAACCGGTCAAGGCAGATGACCGCCCACCTAGAGCCTGGTTCTGCTCGAGGTTTCTACCTGTTAAAAGGGAGTTTTTCCTTGCCGTTGTCGCCTAGTGCTTGCTCATGGTGGGAACGTTGGGTCTCGACCGGCTCCATGTGATTGAGTGCCCTGAGATAACTTTGTTATGATATGGCGCTATATAAATAAAATTGAATTGAATTGAATTGAATGTGGTCAGGTGTTTTGGGTCTTTGGGTCAACTTTAGACACCCTTTTCCAGGAGACTCAGCCAGGGTTCATTAGGCTCCTGCTTGTGACCAATTAGCCTGTATGGTCCACGGGTTGCCCCTCTTGATCCATAGCCATCTTGGTGCCTATTCTGCCTATCAGTTATCCTCCTTAAGGCTCTCTTCCTGTTTATTCCTGTGATACCAAAGAGCTTAAAGGCTCTGCAATAGGCCCACTTTGTGCCAGCCATCCTCACCATCACTTGCCTCCTCAATTTGGCCTTCCCAAGAGTCAGTCAATTCCAGCAGGACCATTTGCCATTCTGCTTTGTATATCAGGATCATGTCTGGCCTGAGTGTGGTCTCTGCAATGGTGTCTAGGAACCTGGGCTGCCTAATAGGTCAACCTTCAGCTGCCAGTCCTGAGGGGTGGCCAGAAGCCCTTTGATCATTTCAAGTGCTGCTACGAGGATGTAAACAAACTGGATCAAGAACTTGATCTGGAGAAGATCGGCCTTCTAGAGCTCTGACCAAGTTATCTTGTTGTCATTGGTTTGCTCCCATCGGGTCCACGCGCCCTGCTGCTTCATCCCCACCAATCCTACTGACCTACCAATGTACTTTCTCCTCCCATGCTCGTACCTCTTTCTGGACAGCGTGACACCTCTCCTTCCCTCTGACATTGTTGTTGGTGTTAGAAAGCTAATAAGCCCCACCCATCCCGACACCACCATTCCAACAAGCACACTGTGCTGTGATTTGACCTGGTCTCTCTCTCTTCCTGTGCCCTCCACTCCCTCCCACTTCTGACCTTGATTAATCTTGTGACCTATTTCAGGGGTCACAACCCACATGCTGGGAACCATTGGTTTATAAAACAGTCCAATCCAATATAACTCATTGTTCTAATTCTAAGCAGCCACAGCAGGGTTTGATAGTTCACAAAGTATAATGAGTTTTTAGCCCTAATGTGACTGACAAACCTTTAAACTTGACAGTGACCATAAGCACACATCAGCACATCTTAAAGAACAAAGGGCATGTAAACTATCGCAAAATGTGGCAGTAGTAGGTAGATGTCTGCTGATAAACTCATGACAGCCTGAATGTCAGAATCATCCAAAATGTAAATATGGACAGATGAGTTGCCAAGCCACCTTTTCTTCTCTGAGAATGCAGTAACACTCCAGTTTCACAAACCATGCAGAGTCTTCAGGCTCAGTAAGGTCACCCAGCGTCCTCAGATGTAGGCGTAGAAATTCTTCATCCATGTTGCTTGGAAACTAAACGTAGATCAGGTCAGCCTTAGTTAACACTGCTGCCTTCACTAAATCTATGAGGACTGGGGACACAGGATTATCAGTGATGAAAACAGATATCTCCATTAAACTTAAATTCTTTTTTTAAATGTCAAAAAATTGTTAAAACAAACTTAGTTAAAGCATGTCAACAACCATCACATTGCAATTTAATAATATATATAATATACATACTGTATTGTATGTGTGAGTCTAATAATACATTGTGTTCACTAACAGATAAATAAAAGCTTTGTCCTGCCACAAACACAGAGGCAGATGTTGCTGACTTGATCATCTATGACCATAGCTGCACATCTTTTGACTAGAGTTCTACTCAGGCCAAAAATTAAGCCCAGAACCCTGAAGACTGTACCCACTTCTTTAAACCCCTGTTCCTGACTGTCCTGTTTGAGACCTGAACCCAACCCGACACCCAAGACTTTATTTCTGGTTTATCTAATGCCTGAACACTGAACATTAGCTCACAACGCTAACGCAATACATAGACTATCTCTGCCTCTTCCAAGATCCCACTGGGCACCGTGTATTTACTTGCAACATATGACACGCATGGACACACACAGATCGCACAGAGAGACATTTCTTTCCACTTGACTCAAACCTGATTTAAAAACAGGGCTGTAGTTACCACCGAGGACACACATACAAAAATTACACTTGGTGGAGTCTGATATTTTAAATGTAGCTGTTTTGGGGATGAATCAAATTAAATCAAATTGTATTTCTGTGACATAAAGGTATTAGTACTTTTCCATTAATGGCAGGATAAGGAAGGCTTTGAAACAGTTAGACCATCATGTTGGGATATTTTCCCAAAAAATGGATCATAAATCATAGTAAGCTCTGGCCTACGTCAGATACTTTGGCAGAATATGTGTTCCTGTCAGTCACTTTGTGTTCTGTGTGAAAGCAGTTGTGTGTATGTTTGACATTTACAGTGTACAGTAGGTTGAAAGTACCTTCATTATAGCTATTTATCATTAACGAAATGCATTTTCTTATACACTAAATAAGCTTAATATACTGGTTGTTTCCAAAAGTAAGTATTCACATTATGTACATTATCAATTGTTACTCACTTCCTGTTTTCAGCTACAACTTATTTTCACACAATACTGAGTGATTATGGTTCACTCAGTGGTTCAAAATGGTTAAAAATTGAATACATCAACAATGCATCCTTAATTATAATTGTTAGTTTTAATAATATATGTGGAATTATTTTGCAAGAGAAAGGCAGTAAGGATTAAAATGACACATTTAGTGTATCTTGTAGTCACAGTCTGTAATAACAGACATACTGTTGTAGTAGTTTCTTGAGTGATTTGTCACTTGGTTTCTGCCAACCTTTAGTAATGACTAAGTCCACTGCAGAGCATGTTTTAGACCCTGGAGCCTTCATCGGGTTCAGCTCATGTAAATGTGAAAACCTCTCAGCGGCAACAGATTGGTGAAAGCCAGAGGCATTACAGGTCAGGGGGGATTACATCTGCACTCTGTTCTCTCTTCCTTTCTCACTGCTTCATCCTCCTCAATAACCTCTTTCACTTTTCACTCATCCTTTCATCCCTCATTCAGTTATCCTTTCTCTCGCCTCATCTTTTTCCACATCTTACCTCACCTCTTCCTCTTCTCCTCCTGTGTCTCCCGTCTCATCTCCCCACCACCACCATCCTCTTGCAGTCTTTGGCATGCTTCCACGTTCATGCCAGCACAGGTCACAGTTGACAGATGGCTGGATGGCGAGGGCCGGGGCTATAAGACACTAGGCAGAATGAAATAGGACGGGCCACATACATTATCAAGACTCAAGGCTGTGTCTCATTTTTAACCTTTATTTTCCCGGGGCAGGCAAACAGAGAACACTGTCTACGTTTGAACTAAACCCTGCGCTTCTGTGCTTTGGAAGTGCAATGACATTTTGAATTCCTCTATGCTCTTTCTCTTCAGCAGGGCACTTGTCATATTTTGGGAAGGTGAAGTACCTTCAGAGGAACTTGTGTTTTGTTGGGGTTTTTTTTTTCTTACCCACGCTCTGACAAGTGCCAGCTGAGGAAACAGAACCTAATTCAAAATGTCACCACATCTTATGAAACAAGATTGTTTCTGTGATGTGGCCTCGGTACTCCCTCAGACAAAATATAATCCTTGTTTCTGCGAGAACCACTCCATAGCGCCTGTGTCAACTGAAAAATAGGAATTTCTGAGGAGTTTTTCTCAATTTCCTGCTGCAATTATGAGAAACATCTGCAATGGGATGTGCCCGCTTGGCAAACCTCTTCAGTTGACCCAATAACATTTAAATTAGGTGGCTGCTAAATGTTGCTTCCTGTCTGATTATACATAAGATTAATGGCAGCATGACCTCATGTCACCATTTATGAGCCAGTAATTCTTTGGCATTTATTAAAGAGTTACTGTATGAATATTCAACTTGCTGTATGCCGCAAAGGAATTCAGCACCATATATAGTGTACTGGCAAACACAAATAACTCTCTTGAACCTCATTATCCTGAGTTTCTAGTAGTTTTAAAACCACGCAGTCCACATTAGCATCCCTAGTTGTAGTTGAAAAACATTACTCCATGGCCTGCTCTTAGTTCCATCTCCCATTATCTTTGCCCTACCTATCAGCCGCTCTCAGCTGTAGGCAAAGCAGGCCAGTCATGCTTCATAATCCAGTCCAAAATCCAACCTGAATTACGCCTCCACCCCCACCCCCACCCCCTACTCCGATCTGTCCCTGTCATGCACAGCACCAGCAGCTATGCGTTCACATACACGGTTGCATAGTTAAAGTGAGACTGGAAGATAGAAAGAGACATAAAATAACGCACACTTCATCTTAAAAGAAAATTGAACACTTGAACAAGCATGATAAGAACTGCCTAAAATGACAGAAAGCATATTTGGAAACATATTGTTTGACGTGTACTTACTATACTGCAGCCAGCCACCAGGGGACGATGGAGATGTTTTGGCTTCACTGTTGGGGAACTGTCATGTTGTCTATCTTTATATACAGTCTATGGTTTGCATATCACACACATTTAATTTGATTTATTACAACACTAAACGATCAGCACAGTCCTTTCACTGCCATTATTTTTGATAAAGTGCTTAACAATTCAATGTTAAGCTGTAAATAAAATTCAGCGCTTCCTGCAGATTTATTTTTACATAAGTGCAGCGTTGCCTTTGTTCTCAAGACATTATTCTGAATGTACCATGTGAGCCACTGTATAGTCGTTTTATTTGTTATCAGCCATTATTGTTTGTTCCCACCACACAATACAGGCTTTTACATGAGAATTGTAGTATAATATTCGTTCAGTGTCTGGCTTATCAACTTGCTATATGCTCCTTTAGGATCACTTGCTATAGTTGCCAACTTTGTCTTCTGAAAACATTGGAAAACATTGGAAAACTAAAACAGTGAGGTAAAATAAGTTAAATTGCTCACCAGAGCAAAGGGGAAGTGTGTCTCTGTGAGTTTGTTACTACTTGTCTCATCTTTCACATTATGCATGGCCTTTTGATCCATTTCAGTATAAAAGCTGGTTCATATGATAATTTCTTGACAACCAAATGAGTCTGGTTGTTGCCGTGAATAAACCAACTACCAGAGCATTATCATCAATAGCTTGCAATGCAATCCCTTGTTCCCTTGACTATAAATAAGCAACATTATGTTGGCTGTAATACATGGGAAATGAGGGATCTTGTGCCATCTCCTTGACACTTCGAACTAATTTTCTGATTTTACAGGCCATAATAATTTTAATTATAAAGTCTAATGAATCCTGGACGTCACAGCACCAGGTTGTAGCTGCTGGAGATGCACTCCCCCCTGTAAATGTGCTGGTGGTGCCCGGACTGGGAACATAAATATACCACCAGGCCTGTCAGGATTCCTGGGAGAGAGAGAGAGAGAGAGAGAGAGAGAGAGAGAGAGGTAGTGTTTGAGTTTACAGATGTAGAAGTTGCCGTGAGCAGTTTTGGATGTCCCCCGCCTCATCACGGAGCCTGTAATGCCATCCCACTCGCACACACATACTGTACTGTAAAGCACTTGCTATGAGAGGGGGGGGCGGCTTCATCTCAGTGCCATCTAATTCATAACGCTGTGTGAGTCTGAAGCTCTGCAGATGGTGAAAAGCGAAAGAGACAGCGGTACAGTATGTTTTCATCCAGTTATTATGGGAGTGTGCAGAGCTTCTTAAGCAGGTTTCTTTTAATTGGAGTAGGAGCTTAGTCAGGTTTTTCTGACCCAGTCCTGATCCAGGTTTCTTAGGTAAGCAGGCTGAGAAGAAAACTCTGTGGATGCAAACAGGACTCTCCTGGTTGCAAATTAAGTTGCCACAACTGCTGCTTAAAAGGACTGCATTAGTGTTGGTTAGTCTGAGCAGTTTTGTACAGTTAAATTGCTGTGATGATCCATTTTTTATTCTCAAACAAAGTTTATAAAAAGCCTTTTTCCACCATCATCTCATTCCCTTGAATACACTTTGAACAGTTTTCATCAGAAGTTGTCTCTGATATCTGAGCAAATAAAACCAAAAGGGTAAAGTGAGACTAAGTATTTTTTCAAATTTGGATAAACCAACCGTTTAATATTAAAATGACCCTTTGTCACTTTAACACTTTGGCACAGATCTCGGCCAAAAGCTGCCTGAGCCCGTTTCTAAACAAACCAAGCTGTCCCTGCTGAAACCTTTCCCCCTCAGAGGCTAGCAGTAAATGTGTCCCAGCACCAGAAATGAATAATATATGAATTCCTCTGGAAGTGTGAGGAAGCTGCCTGATTGTGTTCATCTCTCTCTCTTTCTCTCAGAATGTATGTTTGTGTATGTATGTGTATGTGTGTGTGTGAGTGTTTTGTATTGACTGTCCAGTCACATCCTCTCTTCCTGCTATCAGTACTGCTGAGGTCATCTGTGTGTGTGCTCCCCTCAGGTCAACACATTATCTAAATGATTTAATATCACGGCAGCCGCCGCGACCCTCTCCTGTCATTGTGCTGTGGAGCAGGGAGACTAAGCACTCTAGGATGAATACTGAATACTTAACAGTATTTTTTATTGCTGTGGTAACAAAGGCATTATGTATTACACAGATCATCAACTCATTCTCTGTGTAGTTATATGTTTAATATCTGCAGTTTTGTCAGAATCCCAAGGACAAAACTGGAACTCGGCTGAGGAAGGCTCTGTAGAGTGAGTTCGGGAAGTCTTATGTGACTTTGGTACAAGGATTTTATTTTAGCTTGTTCCACCAATGTTGCAGTGTGATAATACATATGATGGATGGATATGAACCTATGCAAACCTGTCCTCAAGCTGGGAATCAGAGAGTGTCTGAATTTTAATTTTCAAATTACTTTGTGGAACAAAACTAGTGAGTGTGTCTCAGACCCTGGCGGACAACTGAGAATGCTCTCAGTCTTCTGTTCCCTCTTTTCTTATTCATTTTATTCAGCTTTGTATTGATTCAACGTCACAGAGCACTGGCTGGGACAAGTGCTTGTGTTTGCTGTTTGGTTTTCATGAGTCTAAACACACGGGTATAAGATTAAATATACTTTGGAACAGGGACCGACAGATTAAACATTGAGAGATTAATTAAAGGCATAAGCAACACAACATGTCCTACCTATAAATGTCTGCTTTTCTACTCTCTCTGTTACAGAATGTTATAATACAGCAGTGATTATAGCCAACTGAAACGCTCTGTGTCTTTCCAGTTTATTGGAATAAATCATCGCGGAGATTAATTGGGAATGGATGCTACTGCATACGTTTCACATAATACAATTAATAATACTCCTCTATGAGGGTTCTGCTGAAGCAGAATGTATCAAAGGGAAATGTCATTCAAGGAGTACTGCAGCAATTTAGTATTGCACTTCTATAGAGTTGGGGGACTTGTGATGTTGTATTTAGTCACATTGGTGCTTTGAGCTAAATGCTAACGTCAGCACACTCACGTGACGATGCTAACATAATGATGTTATGATGATGTAGCAGTTTAACATGTGAGTATTCTAACAATTGCTAACTGATTAAAAAGTACAGCTTAGGCTGATGGGAAATTAATTAATTTTGTAAGTAGTTGGTCAAACCAAAGTATTAGACAAATAAAACTTTTGACCTGATGATGGCACTAAATGAAAAGGCAGGGGATCACTACACTGATTACTTGTCATGCTGAGGTAGACATACCGCATTTCAATAGTTGTAGGTTAAATCGTTTGAGAACCATAAATGTTTGTACCACATTTTGTGCCAGTCCATCCAGATTGAGATATTTCAGTCTGGACCAACTGATAGACCAGACTTGACAAACAGAAAAATATGTAAATTGAGTGCAACTTTAATGAAAAACTGCTCAACAAACCACCTGGTACCAGGTTTGCTATGTGGTCATTTGGTTAAACACTTTCATTTAGGAATATGCAACATATAAGCACAAAAATGAAAAAATTAAAGTCTTAGGATGTCATTTTTACACATGAATCCTATTCAGCCCTCCACATTAGGAAATGTCGCAAGTCCCGAATTATGTCAGTTGAATTTGTGCTTCAGTGGTGCATATTCTCAAACTTTTTTTTATTAAATTAGCTTTCAGGCCCCTGAACGTCTGACTTTTAGTTTGGTGAGTCGATTGTGGTTGCCTTTAATGTGTTTTTCATAACCTGCAATTCATGTTGAGATTACGGATATATTACAAAAGATTTTCTGTGAATAGACCAGAAAATCTTGCTGTTGTGCATGTTTTTTAATTAATATTGCATGTAATCAAATATGACATTAATGTCAATTAAGGATTAGAAAATGACAAAAACTGAGGTTTAAAGATTCTGTTGCATAATGACATCTGGGTTGGTAGAGTTTAATAAGAAGCCCCTTTTATCGACTAAATTAGAATTTTCTTGAGGATCCATTATTATAAAGTGTAAATGCTGGACTTGCTGTATGACTATAAATGGCGCTTAGGTTTGAGAAAATGTTAATTCCTTTCATAAATGAATTGCATCTGCGTGGGAAAAATGAACATGAAGAAATGTCAAGGACGTGACTTCATTGTCCTTGGAGGAAGATACAGCTATGAGTGCCATTACTATAAATACAAAAATGCTGTGATTACTCACAGTTCAAATTTTTTTTTTTTTATAACTTTGGAATAAAGAAGGACAGGGTTGTAAGCAGGAGCAGTGATTGTGAGCACAAATGAACAGAGACGAGAGTGCCACTCAACAGAAACTCAAAAATGTGAGTACAGTAAAAAAGCCCCTTTCTGTCAGAAACAGAAGAGACACTTGTCATTTACAGAGCTCACTGTCTCCTCTCGGCTGTCATTAAAGTGTAACTCGTCTGTTTGTTTGGTGGTAAAGTGTGTGTGGTGGTTATATGCTGCCATGAGTAGATTAATCAAATAGCTCTGAATGCAGTGGTGCAGTGGTCGGTTCCAGAATGAATGACACAATAAGAGGAAGAAGTAAAGAAACTGAGGAAAATAAAAGAGTTGTGAGGTTAGTCAGAGGCTAAGCTGAGCTCAGTCAGTCACTAGCTAGCTAGTAACATCTGTACGGTTGGTCCGTTAGCTTTAAACACAAAGATTCTAGCATTCTAATTCATGTGAACAACGCAAGGCAAAAACTTTGCTTGCTGCCTGAACCATAGATTGTATAAAAGAAGTGGATACTGTAATTTCAGCCATTGGTTTGTGGACTACCATTTTGAAGCCTCGAGCTTGGAATATTGGCCGTTGACATTTAGCTTTTTTTGGAGCCAGAAGTGAGTATATATGGATGAGAGGATGGAGCTTGGGAGGGATACGCATTGCTACACCTCTATCCTGATTGACAGGTTGCCGTGATAGCGACTTGTCAATCACAAGGTAGCCACGCCCTAAAACATTCCGTGCTTTATTGTCTATTTTACTCTGAATGAGACCATCATTTATTAAATGAACATCATGTTGTATTGAAGAAGACTTGAAGCTATAGGGATTAAGACTATAACCTCATTAGAAAAATGTTTACTGAGGTAATAAATCAAGTGAGGAGTTCATTTTCTCACAGACTTCTTCCCAACCAGACTTCAACCAGACTTGGCTTCACTTTTCAGACACGGAGGCTACGTCCACTTCTTTTATACAGTCTCTGGTCTGAACACTCCTTCAGAATTTATACATTCAAATTATTTAGTGAGTGATGATAACCAGAAGAAATGGGTAATGGTTTGAATGAAAAGAATAGTTCGCTGATAAAGAATAGTTTATCTGTGTGGAGTTTTGACGACACAATGTTAAAATACTCAATTTAAGTATACGTTTATTTTAACTTTGGTTTTATGTTTGTAGTTTTGGCCTTCGTCTCTGTTAGTTACAACATTGCACTCACCAACGTAATTTACATACAGTTTAAAAAATCTGTCACGTTTCTTCCCAGGTCAAACTTTTTTTGTAGTTCTGCCGCTGTGTTCTTAGACCTTAATAAGTGAGTGCAATATTGTAGTTAATAAAATTAGATTGGAATTTTCCTTTATTAAACGTGATGGTTCCAGCAAAGAAGTGAATAAATTATCTTTATATTACATTTTATTTTATTAATTTGATTAAGCTTGGGTATATTGCCTCTTAGAATCCACCAGATTTCAGGAAATTAACTTCCTCAGTAGCAAAACTTTCAAATTAAAAAGCCACTGAATAATATTTTTTTAACAACAAACTCACAGGCACATTTTGACATTTCTAAAAGACTTTTAGAGTTGTGTAATGGTACTGTGAATTAATTTCATCAACCTTTCTTTAAAGAGCCTCTCCAGACATGCAATAAAACATTGATCCAAATAGTCTGCTTGGAACAATGATGTGTGTATTTCCACATTAAAACTAAAAAGGCACCTATTCCTGCTACCTTTTTCCTAATCATTTCTAAAGTCGTCCTGATGTCTCCTGCTTCACTGTAAACTCCATTCTCAGTCTATTTGAACTGGCAGCTTCAGGTTTCCTCATCACACATGTATAAGTTGAATACTGGACCCGGATTGGCTCTTTGTGATGTCACAAATCATGCTCATAGGCCCGCCCTCTAAAATCTGAATTTCAGTGAGCACATAGAAACGTTTTACTTTGAGCAGATGAACGTGAAAACATCCTTCTAGTGTCAAACTCTGCACATATTCTGTATTCTGTTTTGAGTGGAGGGGAACTTTAAGTATACAGTATCTGGGAAACAGTGTCAATTCAAAGTTAATTCAGTGGAGACAAGATGTCTTACATTCACACGCTCCGAGTTTGTGAACGAAGCCTGTCTGCTTGTTTCTGCTGGTCACAGCCAAGGACACTGTGCTGCCTGCAGCATTTCCCCCTCACCATCACACAGCTCCGTCCTTGTCCCTCAATCTCTCTCTCTCACTCACACACTCACTCACACACACACACACACACACAACACACTCATGAACACAGAGCAAGGTACCGGTCCGCTGACCCGCAGTGGCTGTCCCTGCTGTCTCTCATGCAGATGAATTAGAGCGTGAGAGAATGAGGAAGGACGTGGACAAACGACAAGACTATTTGAAAAGACTTATATGTTGTTGTTTTTAGGTTTTTGGGTTAGAACAAAAACTGCTGTGGGTACTGTGGGAAATATGTACGCTCGCCGGGAAAATCTGTGATAAACAATATTTAGACAGAACGAAGAGTTAGACAACCCAGCAAACTGAAGAACAGCCCGGAGGATCAGCTGTGACAGGAAGGAAGGAAGAAAAGACAAATTTTCTTTGGAAGTAACAAAATGTGTGCAGTAATGATGAGATTTAGTTTTCTGAAGGCCAGAAGCAGTCACCTTGTCATTGTGCATTATATTGCTGCTTAACATTACCCTTTTAGCGACCACTTGCAGCACCAAGGGACACAACACAAGCAAACAGAATGCCCTTCACATAATCTGCATCCCCTTCATGCATTCAGCTTGAAGAAATAACACCATGATTCAGCAACAGCCAGCACATGAGACATTTCTGGGTGTCTTTTTATTACATTTGATAAAAGCCTCTGTGGCCCAGCCACGGCTGTCCATGCTGAAATGTAAAGAATATTTTAGCAGATGGACCTTGGACTTGTGCACATCTCTGCATTTTGAAAAGCCTCAGCAGGACTTGTTTGGGTGCTCTGCCTGGTTAATGTCACAGCTTGCGTGAGACAGAAAACTGAAGCAGCTGTCGTCAGCGCCACATAAGGAAACTTACTCAGAGCACCAAACAGAAGAGTGGTATTCAGATCACAGCAGGTGCAGATCATTGTGATGTTACAATGCCCAGAACCCACCATGGCATTTCCATTGAAAGCTTGAAAAAATTAAATAAACAATAAGGCACTGCAAATGTTAAGGGACATAGAGTGCTCTATAACTTTTATCCAAGACTTTCTGCAAACAGTAGGACGTGCTACAACATTGAAATCTGCCACAGTGCCTTTGACACATCTTGACCTGCAGTGGTGACAATGAAATATGCGTGCCTACAGTACCATCCAAGCTTCAAGCTCTGCAGCTTAAGTGGGATTTGGGGCTCAAAAGCATTTTTCACGTTTGAATCCAACGTTGAATACACTCTTTGAGTCCAAATCCTTTTGAATCTGTTTAGGTTTAGGTAAGCTAAATAACTACAACTTAAAGATTCAGTTGCGATCTACTATGTGTTTGGCTAAAAAGGTAGAAACACCAGACTATATTTTTGACTTATAACCTAACACACTCTGTTGGTACAACCTGTAAATGAAATGCACAGCAATGAGATATGAAATACTACTTCACTATGTTTTATTATATTTGTACTTACTTTTGAACACGAGAAAATTCACAAAGAATAGATTGCAACCACTAGCTGCTTAATCTCAAGGTCAGAATCTCTAAAGACATTGTGATATCAAAGCGCAGACACACAGTGCAGTTTGCCCTGGTTTTGCACCTGATTGCTATTATCCACCAGGCAAAGTGTTGTACAGTGTTTTTTCGTACGATATGTGTTTATTTGCCCCCAAACAAAAAAATCTTCAGACTGAGCACACCGTCACAAATTATCTTTAAAGTATGGACACCAGCTTGCAGAAAGCTCCGTCATCAGCCAAGTTTCATTAAGACTTTTTGGTCACGTTACTGAGGTAATTAGCATGAATTAACTACAGCTAATAGACTGTACCATAAGCAGACACACGTGTTAATGTAAACATTTCCAGAGCTTTCCAAAGCAAGCCTTTTATCTCGTATCAAAATGTCTCTCGTGAAAAAAGACATTTAGCCATTCTAACCGACAAAAGTGGTGGAACAAACTAAAGACAACAAGCCTGTTTAGGACAAAAAGAGGGCCAGGAGAAATAAAATATATGATTAGAGACTTGTTATCCTCAGGGGTTAGCTCATCTGGGTATTTTACCAACCTGGAACCAGATACAAATATGGAACCAGCCTTGCTTGTTCATTCTAAGCAGCATCATCTAATATTGGGCATCATTGAAAAGTTTTTGTTCAAGTAATCCCAGCACCTCAAATAATCAGCGACTCACAGATTTTGATCATCACCCTATAGATTTAATATGGTCATTTTGTGCCATGGGGAAACAAGCAGCTTAACTTACAGCCTGTCAAGTCTTTTATTAGCTCCCAGGAATTATATCATATACTACCTTTGATTTATATGCTTGTGTTTGTGTGTGGCAGCTGAAATGAGAGTGGGTGTGACTCATGTTGGCAGCTTATCGGTGTGATTAGCATGACTATGAGACTCTGAGATGGATATTAGCTCGGAGCTGAGCGCACAAACCTCGTCAGTGCGCACAGGCGCCTCGCTGGATGTTGATGTGATTGATTTGCAAAGTCAAAGGAGAAATATTTTCATTTACCAGCAAATGGTGTGCCTGTTTGTGGAAGGGATATTCATTTTCATCCCATGGACCTAAACTCCTGACTGTGCATTATGCTGCAACACAATAATATCCAAGAAGTACGTATATACGATTATTTCATCCAAGTCGGTATCAGAGTTTGAACTGCAGCCAGTTGGTTGCTGGTTACACTCAGGCTGCACAAATCAATGAAACAGCTCTTGGACATATTTCTAACAGAAGAGCCTTCAACACAGTTAGTTTGGGTTCTTATGTCCTTTTGTTAGATATCCATGTGAAAATTCTGGTCTTACCCCGGAGCTGTGACTTATTTTACAAAATTAGTACTCTTATGATGTCAGAAGCAACCCATTGTGGGTTTGATAAACCAGGACATTGGAAAGACAGCTGAATACTCAAAGCAAAAATTAATTTTGGCAGTTTCTCGGGACAAAAGAGCAAATTGGTGAAATGCACAAATAAGCAGAGGCGTACTGAGAAGTGAAGTAGTGTAAACTAACATCAATTTGAGACCAAACACTTCAGAACAGTGGTTACCAACCTCTTCAGCTTGTGACCCTTTAAAACAAGCTCATGCTTGTAAGCCTTTGTCGCTGGTTGTATTTTGCCAATTTCACACCAAATTTGCAAGCAAGCACTTTCTGAGAGGCAGAGCCCAGGGTAAATCACATTAAGCTTTGTTTTTGTAAAGCATTGCCCATCATAGAAAGTAGTTAACTAGGACACTACATGCTACATCAAAATATAAACAATCAATACTCATTTTCTACCTTGGTATCCTCGTCTTCTGTATGATTTTCTGCCGTGCTTGAGATTTTAAACAACGGTAGCAGTGTGTCTCTAGGGCTGGCAATGTCAATCCGTCAGCCCACAACTTTGGTCCGGACTGAAATATCTCAACACCTATCTGATGGATTGCCATTACATTTCGTTTAGGTATTAATGGTCCTGAGAGGACGAGTTGTTCTTATTTTGTTGATCACTTGACTTTTTCTCTAGCGCCACAATGAGGTTGACGTTTTTGTTTTTTAGTTAAATGCCTTGACAACTATTAACTATAACATTCAAGTGTTACGAGAGATAAATTGTAATTGTAATTGAACCCCGACCTGCCCCTAACTGCTCAGGGGTGGCATTGAATGAGGCAACCTCCTTGCTGGGCATCTATCCATACATTAATGCGTATAGGTCCTGTTTGTGCATGTGTTTATGTAAAGACAATAAAAGAGTGAAAAAATAAATTATATTATAAAGTATGCCTTGTTAAATACCAAAAGTAATGAAATTCCCATCAGCCTCAGCTGTACTTGGTTAATTTGCACATTCGAGCATGTTGGCATGCTAAACTTAGATGCTAAACATAGTAAACATTACACCTGTTAAACATCAGCATGTCAGCATCAATGTGAGCAAGTTAGCATGCTAATGTTAGCATTTAGCTCAAAGCACCACGATGCAATAAAAAATACTTTAAAATGCAAAATGTAAATGAAAAAATCAAAAGTCAAATTTTATTGTTATTGTTATTATCCTGCGATCACTAAAGGGGTCCTGATCATAATCAAAACAGTTTCTAGATTTGTTACCGGTGGCATTTGAGAAATAAACTGCTAAATATCTCAAATGTTCCAGTATACCCAGAACAAATCATGAACAGATTGTTTTCAGTCTTTAACATTCTTTATTAGCTTGTGTTGCCTTGTGAGGAAACATCTCCATTTCCTCCTCTGGCTCTCTGGCTTTGTGTCTGTGCCACCGCCTCGTGGTCAGCTCTTTCAGTATTCTGCTTTTACGGGCTCGGATGGCTGAGCTTTGTAGATGATTCCTGCACCTTCGTGACAGACAAACAGCTCCTAAATCCTCTGGTTCCCCTGGCCGTCTTTGATGCGGTTTGCCTTTGTTGTTGTTGTTGTTGCCGTGTTGGTCTCTTTTGTCACCACTATTTCCACTTTCCCCAGGTTATGAACACCTCTCAAATGTTCATGAACCTTGGCTGGTATGGACAGTAAATTAGCCAACAGCACTAAACCACGGTGTGACTTGTATGCAGTGATGTGTTCAAATGTCTCTCTATTTTGAGCATGTTGCACTTCGTTGTTAGCACTGACAGCTTAACTCTTTACTGTACGGATAATAGATATGGTGTTTTTGTATTGAAAGGTTTTCTCTCCTCTCTTCCTCTTCCTCTCTCTGTTCTCATCTCCTTTCCTCTTCACAACAAACTTGCTGTTCTCCTGCTGTGAACTAATTGGCTTCCTCAAGCACCAGTAACAGGCTTTTCCTCAGTTTTTTTTTTTTTATAGAACATGCATGCCCTTCTGCTCCCCTGATTAGGCCCCCGGAAGTCAAACATATTGTGCTGTTTGAGCAAACAGGCCGCCGCAAATGCAAATCCCTTGTTTGGAGGGAAAAACCTTTCCGATCTGTTTTAATGCATATTTTAAACGACTGCGTAGCACCACATGCTGATGTATATTTCAAGTGAGGGACGCCGGATAGCATTGTTCAGAGGAATGTAATTCATTTGCATAAAGACGACATTTCTCTAGATCTAATTTATTTATTCCTTTAAACCTGAAGTATTGTTGTGTAAGAGAGGAGGACACACAAGGTCTTTTTTGTTTTTTCCAGAGCAGTTTTTATAAGTCTCCCTTCCTCTCAACATTGTTGGGACTTGTAGACGACTTTAGTGTACTTGAACATGTGACTTTAACACTCAAAGTCTATAGCAACTTTTCTCTGATTTGTTCAGCAATGTAAATAGGTCTGGGTTGTGCTCACTGACAGCAATTTCTGCTGGTTAGGAAAGTAATTGCCTAATCAGAGTTTTGTAAGCAGGATTAACAATGGGGATGTTGTTTTCATTAAAAGCTAGCTACAAAAGTGGAAACAAATGTGGATGAGATCTAAGTCGATTTACAGAAATCAAAATTCTTATATTGGCATATGTTTTCAAACATCGAGTTTAATGATGCTAGCAACCGGTAGTGCAGCGTCCTTGTTAATCAAAAATGGAGGGATAGATACATAAATCAGTACTGATTTGTCAGGGCAAAATAAAACAAACAGCAGCAATAAATAGAAAGTATAAATTATATAAAATATTTAATATTTTTCACATAGTAGTAGAACAAGACCCAGGTTCTTAAACAATAGAGTCACTGAAATATCCCAACAACATTTGGATTGCTGAACATTTATGGTCCCAAAAGGATGAACTCTAATGATTTGATAACATTTACTGCGTGGATTGACGTAAAGTTTTGTACAGACATTCATGATTCTCAGACAACGTAACCTAAGGACTTTGGTGATCCCATGTTCTATCTTCTAGTTTCACCATGAGGTTAATATTTGTGGTTTTTAGTGAAATGTCTCAACAACTATTAGATGAATTGCCATGAAATTTGTTTTCAGACATTCATGTCCCTCGCAGGATGTATTGGATCACTCTTAACTTCTATTCTAGTGCCACCATCAGTTCAAAAATATAATTTCCCCAACACTTTATGACCAAATACCTTCAAAACAAATGATATTCTCATCAGCCTCGGCTGTGGTAAGTGCTAGTTAAGAAATGTTAAGATGTAAAACTAAGATGGTAAACATGGTAAGCATCAAACCTGCTTAACATTACCATGTTAGCATTGTCATTGTTGTATGTTAGCATCCAAATGTTAGCATTTAGATCCAAGTACAGCTGCGCTAAATATAGCCTCACAGAGCTGTTAGCATGGCTGTTGACTCTTAAGCCATATTCGCTACAGAGCTAGTATTACAAGGGGACCTCATGTGATGAAAAAAAGACCCCAAAGCACAGAGATGCTGATTCATAAACAGACCTTTTCCATCAGCGTTATTGAGATAAATCAGCAAACATGCGTCTTGTAAATGTAATTAAAACAAATCCTAAACCAGATCTTATTTAGCCAGAAAAAACACACATTGTTGTTTAATCCCAGCCCTCCAAGCATGTAAATTGGCTTCATTGTCACCTACTGTGTTGCTAACTAACATCACAGTGGTTTATATTTTGAGTGATCCCTGTCTGTGTTCAACATCTCCAATATAATGTTTCAGCAGGAGCTACATTACAGTAAATTAAAGGGAAAAAAGCCCTCAAAATGCTTTTTAATTGAGCCATACACCTCATTTGTGCATGTTTTGCAGCTGTGACTCTTTCATCTCGCCCTGAAAGAGATGCAGCTTATTTCCTGAGTAGAATAAGCAAATTGCACAGAATGAAATTGAAGCTCTTACAATCGTTTACGTCTGCATCTTTTTTTGTTTTTTTCTTATATCTTTCCAAGAAATGCCAGTTACATTGTCCTACCCATCTGCTTGTATGAGACAATGAAACCTTATCAGTAGTGCTATAACTTAATTAGTGGTGCAGTGGAGCCGTCTGTTGCAGCAGAGAGCCATATGGACTTACAGGAAGACCCACTCCATCTGTATTGATTTCTGGAAGTGGACGGCTTAGAGAATTCAGACTGCAGTCAAGCTGCGATCAAGACATAGATTACCCTCCCATCATGTATGCTCCCCATAGTGTGTGCTTGTGTGTGTGTGTCTGTGTGTGTGTGTGTGTGTGTGTGTGTGTTTGTGTGTGCGTGTGTGTTTTAAATGCTTCTTCCAGTATGTGTGTAAGTGCTCGTGCGGTGCATCTCCTGAGAACCATAATGGCTTGTAATGTTTCTGGCCATGTTGCAAAAGGAAATGATCTCTTGCCTTCACACACACACACACACACACACACACAAACACACTGTGCGGAGAGCGGGAGAGTGAGACGGGCAGGCAGAAGGACTGACAGTCATTGTTTTGGCTAACGCACTCTGACGACAGCAAGATGGGGGTAAAATGATGGCTGATAGTTTTAAAAGGTTGTTAGTGTGGAAAAGGAGGGAAATGGCTTGATAATGGAATCCGCCTCTGTGATCTTTAATCTGCAGCCTGTCATGCTTTGTGTTGGAGAGACAACGGAGAGAGACAGAGGGTAGCGAGAAGAGAAACACTGCATTATTCCGCTCAGTTAACAACGAGGTGAGGGTTATCAAAATGAAGGAATACACATTTAGATAAGTCAGCTGGCACAAGGAAATTGCAGATAGACATTTCAGTGCTGTGGGGTAGGCTATCTTCCCCTCTTCGCTCTTTTGGAGAACTCAGCAGCTGAATAACCACTTTCTGGAAACCACTACAAGACTGGTGGCAATACTACATGTCAGTCTCATGTTTGAATGAGCCCACGAGACTCACTTTTTTGTAAAAGTCTCGACCGAGTTAGACTGAGTAACGTTTCTGACGAGTCTGAGCTGAAAGTTGTCACATTAACAGAGAGGATTTCACAGCAGCACAAGATTGAATAAACTGAGAAAGATAAGGTCCTATAATAGTTAAAGGAATGCTTATACACACATAATCTGTTTAAAAAATTACATAATTAAATAAATTTGCAATTTTTAAGTTGTAGATCTTAGCCTATGTTCACACAGCAAACATCAGTTCTTAATTAGGATTTATTGCCCAGATTCAAGCTTATTTCATTCCAGCACAAACTGGTCAGGGACCTGAACTGACCCACATGTTCAAAAGACCAATAACAGAGACGCTACACGCAGCACACTGCCTTACAGAAGTAAACATCGAGGCCGCTGAAGTCAGGGTTTGCGGTTTCATTAGGAAGTTGATAACAAAGATGATGAGGACAAAGAAGCAACTGTCACCATACACACCACACACCATACATACATTCATGTACACACTGCGGCCAAATCCAGCCCAGACCACCTCCGAATGTGGTCATTTGTGGTGCATTCACACGTGTGCTCAGAGCTGTCCACTTGTTATCACCCAGGAAGACATGTTAATGCCAGGTGGAAACAGTCCTGTCATGTTTGAATAAAGCCATTGTGGAACATTTGCATAATGTTAAAAGTAAAAAAAAACACATGACTTTAACAGAAATAGTTTGAAGCCAGAGAAGTTTCTTTTCACCACTTAAAAGCGCTAATGCATTTCAGTTCTGGTTTCCTGTGCGTCTCTGTCTCACGCTGTCTCTCTGGTTACACTGTCAGTACAGATTTGACTTGTCCAGGTGTGATCCATTAAACACATTATTCATACCTGAGGGGAGACAAGGAAGACAGAGATCACCATCTGCTCGCTGCTTGATTAAATTAATCATGTGTGAACTTTTACACAAGGCTGCAGGCCTCCATCTCTCTCTCTCTCTCTCTCTCTCTCTCTCTCTCTCTCTCTATGTCACACACACACTCTCTCTCTTTCTGTCAGTATTGTGTGTGTCATTGTACCATAAAGAGCAGCATCACAAAACTTTCAAAAACTTGTGTCCTTTACTTGTGAGATGTGCAGACGGGCTCCCTTTTTGCCCCAGCTGGGAGCAGCACAGCATTTTGTAAATGACTCTTGTGCGAGCATGCTCGTGGCAACGCAATCAAACCCACTGCAAACAACTGAAAGGGAACTTTTGGTGAGTCGTTGCTCGCTGTGATATGAAAGGAAGCCGTTGTGTGATTTGAAGGAGCTCGGAGTCGGAACAAAAGGCAAATGAATTGCCTGTGTTTTCCCTTTTGCCTCTTAAAATATTGGAGCTCAAAAAGCTTTCGGAGTGAGATAATGTTGCAGGGCTTGCAGAGCAAATTAGATTCTCTCCACGAAAACAAATTCTCACAAATCCTCGGGTGTGAGTGGGTGTGTGTTTGTGTTACAAGTGCAAAGCCTGCTGGGATAGGTTCCTGCGAAGCTGCAGCCGTAGCAAGCGTTTCAATGCGGGACTGATGAGCAACTTGAAAGTGCACGGAGGAGGTGCGGAGGTCTAATTGAGTGTTTTTACATCCACGCGCAGTGTTTTGCAAATCGGGCTCATGTCCCATTTAAGGTCTTGAGCAGTTTAAGCTGTTTATGTGCGTGTTTATATCCCACACACACATCAGTGAGGCTGAATACACAGAAGATTCCTGATGTTACCCTGTGATTGAATGCGTAGGATAAAAACAAACACAGGAGATGTCAGTAAATACCGGGTATCCGCGCTTTGACTCTATCAAAATAAGAGCTGATTGCAAACAGGATATAAACTCCAAATCCTGAATGCTCCCTTTTGCTCTTTCCTTGGGCGACAACATTCAATTTCCCTGAGCTGATGTTTGCATATTGTACGAAGAGTATTCTGTGGCGAGTCTTTGGGAACTAGCTGTATTGAGGCCAACATCATTACAATAAGGTGAAGAGGTTTCTAAAAAAGAATAAGCAGACGCTGGAAGCATCTGTTACGCTGACTCACAGACAGCAGAGCAGGAATTCTTGCTCCCTAAACAATATCCAGCACTGAATCATCGTCACAACCTTCAAGCTTTTCCCCTCCACACCAACAGGCCTGTACTTCTTACATCTTAATAATGTTGACTGTCCTCAGAAGACATTTCCATCACTTCTTTGATGACAGCCTTGTTATTGTATTTTTGAATTATTTGATGCAATCCAGTGGAGCATCATAGAAAATGTTTACCAGTTAGCATTTGGATGGAAGATTTACAGTCGAAGGTGTAATTTAAAGCCGCCATTCTCAACCAGTGGACATCAGAGGGCCATCGTGTGAACTGCTTTTTTAAAATCTAAAATCTTATATATCTTTAATTGGTGGTCCTGAAGTTACAAAAGGTTGAGAAACCCTGAGCTGGTTCAAATCTGCATTTTATACCCAGACTGTGTAGAGCTTTGTGTCAGTTTAGACTTTTTCCCCTCCAACTGCCTCTTATTTCCTGCTGTACAATTGCCATCCAACACTTCTCCCCACTTACCAGTCGGCTGTCAATCAAGACTCAGCTGTCAGCCGAGCTGCCTAGCTGTTACCTAGCGAGCATTTGATATGCAGGGGGTGGTCAGGTTTCACATCAAACCAAACAAGAATTGGATGTTTACATGACATGCAAATCAAAATAGAAATATCCAGCAGAAAAGTATTTCTGTTTTTAAAATGAAAAACGATGTTGTCAGAATGTTTCCGAAGCTGCAGTTCTCAGCTCCGGCACAAGCTGTTACTCGCACGTGGATTCAAACTGCAGGACTGCAGGACTAGTAACTACAGGATCTTGAGTCCAGATATAACTGGATGATGCCTCAACTTTTTCAGGGATTTTGAATTCCCTTCAGCATCTTTCAGCTCAATACTTTGGTTTTATGGCTCACAAACTCCACTGTCATGAGTCCCATTTCCAGATGCGCTTTGTGTGATGGTTGTCCATATTTCAGGTATTACACATCGTATCATCATCCCTAAACCCTATCATCATCTCTTCTCTCAGCTTGTGCCCAAATTTCACTGCCTGCTCTAAATCCACACCCCTTCACATGAACAGTAAGAGCAAGCCAGTCACAGTGCTATGTCTATGTTTGAATCTGATTTTGCAGATATACCTAGTAACCCTCGCCCCCTTAGAAAAAAGTAATCAGAGTTCTCAGAACGGAGCCACGTGTTTCCTTCCCACCATAATTCCCACCAGTGCGCCCTCAGTTAGCTGAATGAGTTGGAAGGAGGTTAGCATACCCCTAACCATAACCGACTGCTTCCAGTACCTAAACATGACCAGTTAAATGATGTAGTTGTTACGAGATGATATTTTGGTGGAAAACAAATGAAATATGTTGTTATATTATTTTAATAGAAAAGGTAATCTGGTTGGCATTATGTTGCCTTCAAGACATATTTGCTCTTGTATATTAGTTGTATAGAAACGTCACCTCTAGAAGGCAGGGTTGTATCAGCAGTGAAAGCTTTACTCAATCATTGTCAATGAATGTCAGAATGAAAATCAAAAATGATTTGGAATACAGCACCAGGGTTTACAAAGTACTTCACAATAAAGTAGAAGGAGGAAATGATGAAACACGGGAACACACTGAAAGCAGAATGGAGCCAAAGTGAGTATAAAACAGTCGCTGAAACAAATGTTTCACGCACCTTTGACTAGCATAATTTTTAACAAATAACGTTGTACATTTGATTCAGTCTGTCACCTTGTTTTTCTGTTTCCACTTGATGATCTCACACTGAGCTGGCTGTAGAAACCCCCCGTGGTGTGAAGTATGAGCATGGGGCACACATTTCCACCAGACCTTCTGTTTTCAGAGATGCCACTTTATATGCACTGTATGCAACGCTAACCCTTATTTCCATTGTTGTCCCTGGTGTTTCCACAGTCCATCAATTAAATTGGTATTCCATGTCTGCACTAAGAAATATTGGACACTAATGGAGCAAACTCTAAAACATAAAACAATGCAAGATAATCACATTCTGTTCGGTTTAACCAGCCAAATAAACATTTCTGAAACGCAAAACATGGAGATTGTCTCCTAGGACAGTAAATGTGCCATTTTTTGTTTCACCACCCTCCAACTTGGTACTATTGTAATATGGTGTATTAATTCAATAGCATAAGGTATTTCAGCTTTAACTCATTTCTTCCTGTACTCTTCCACATTTCTACTTCCATCACTAAAGCACATGGAATTGGATTTCAGAGTAAAAAGAATTCACAGCCGCAGGTCCACAGTTGTTTCCTTTCTCCACAGTTCCAACAAATAAAAATATTGTCTGTGTGTAATTGTCTTAAACCTTTTATGTATTCATTAGCAGAAACCCTTGTGGTTTAGTATGGAGCTTTTACATTTATCTTTAATCCTCCCTAAACCCATCGTTACAAGACAGGAAAGTCCTGGTCTAGGTCTTGACTGAACCAGATCTTGGCTCTGACTGCGTTGGGTTGCAGCGTCCAGGCCTGCTGAGCTGACAAAACGCCAATTCTGCATAAAGTGACTAGAGGACAAGGTGAGACACTTTGTCACCCAACAGAGCGGCCCGTTCCCAATCCATTAGGTTATGGGGAGTCTGTGTGTGTGTGTGTGTGTGAACAGGGAAGCTGTCTCGGTGTCTGAAACAATAAAGGAGTGTGTCTCTACAAGCTGATGTGATGGAGCTCAGGGTCGCCTCGTTTACCGATGCCCAGGGATGAATACCTTCTGTCACATCCACTTTATTCTCTTGTTCTGCTCATCACTCTCTCTGCCTTTCCTCCTGCTAATCACTCTCTCGTACTTCGCTCCACATCCTGTCGCCACTTTCATTTTGTCACTCTCCTAACTCATCTGGCTCTTTCTCATTCTCTTCCATCTCTCTCGCTCTTGTCATCACTATCTTTTCTCTTTTTTTTTGGTCTTTTCTTCTCTTCTTCTCATCCATTTTATGGGTCTGACAGAGTTAATGTTATTTTTTTATAGTATGTCTTAATGTTTTTAAAGCGTATTTTCAATGCAACACATTTTAAAAGAAAAATTAGAGACATTCATTGCAAACTTGTCCAAATCCCTTTCTCTTTCTGATCTGTTCTTGTGTGTGTGTGTGTGTGTTCTGTGTGTAATCACAGCTGAGCAGACATTGACAGGCAGCCAAGTTCCTATCCCCAACAAGGGTATCACAGCACAAAGTTCCACTGTTTACCTTCACAATGCAGCCCTGGATGCTGCCAGACTAAACAGTGAGTAGCACTTGTAGGGGGTTGACCTCTGACCCCCAAGGTCCTCTGTGTGTAACTGCGAGCGGTTACAAGGACCTGACGAATAAAATGCTAAATACTTACCTGCAAATATTTTGCATCAAAACTATTCATACTGACAGTGATGTGAATTTGTGATAGATAGCTAGATAGATAGATACATAGTTGCTCATATAAAGCAATATTTAAAAAAATGAATAAACTATTCCTTTTAGCTACAGACTAGCACCACAACGGAAAAGCAAAATAAAAGCAAAACTAACTTCTTCTTAACATGTAATCTTTTTTTTGTTTGTTTGGGTTTTTTGGGGGCCACTTTGGAGGAACAAGAATAAGCTATAAAAACAACATTTTGATGAGTTAGCAAACAGTAGCACATAGCAACATTAGTATTCATTTGAAGTCCAATATTCACTCTGCTCAGCTACTGAGAAACATATATGGCACTTTAGTCTAAATGCTCCACTGTGTTTACCAGCTGGTTGCTAACTTTGCTTGTGGGAAGTAAGCATAGAGTGAGTTTATCAGCGCTTCTTTCAATGCATCTGGAAATGGGACTCATGACAGTGGAGTTTGTGAGCCATAAAACCAAAGTATTGAGCTGAAAGATGCTGAAGGGAACCATAGATTTGGGTGATAACTCTCTGTGGGACCGCTTTCACCTTACACATACACACAATATTGATTAGTGCAGCTTAAAGGAGCTTAAAAGATACTGTAGTTTTGCTTCAAACCTCCAGTCAGCATGCAGCCTGTTCCATACTTACATACAGACCTGAACTGAAACAGACATGTTGAAAACCCCCAAAACTACACGTTGACATAACACTTTGTACTTATGTCCTTCCATTATCTCGACCACTGTTTATCCGATCAGCTCTACACTTGGCGGGTGTATGAGTGTCAAATTTGGTGCACTTTAGACAGATGGTGGTGCTATAACAACAAACTTGAGGCTTTGGTCTGTAACTTTTGAACTGTAAATCTCAGTAACATCGTGTTTTTTTCCTGAATCCTGATTTACAGATGAATTTATCCACATAAACCTCTCCCTTTGCGTCTAGGATCATTTCCCCACCATTTAGAATTTTGTCCAAATCCGTATTTTTTGATACTCCTACATAATTTGAGCAATTGTCACAAAATTTGGATAAGAAAATCTCTGGACCAAGCTGGAAAAAGTTACTTTTTTGGATTTCTTATATTCCATACAGTTTTGCTATAGCTAGCCATCAACGTTCGTTCAAATTATGTTTATAACAAATGTCATATTTTCTGAATGATTTCTGCCATTTGGCCAATAGGAGGCACTGTAGCAGCAACATCTAACTATAAAGGAAGGAATCTCTGTGTGTCTGTCTGTCTGTATGACTGTCAGAACAGGCACTGAACAGGCACTGCATTAGCTTTGCATTGCTGTTGTCCTACTTAATTTGCTTTTTGCTTCTAATTAGATGTTCTTTGATAGCCATCAGTAAAGCACACACTCATGCAGAGCCTAAATTTAGAAAAACGCTCACATTTACTTATCACTCTATCCCTAGTCCTAGTGCACATACACTGCTTCAGGTCCTGTATTACACTCACACGTCATGGTTCAACTTGATTCCCATTGAATTCTCCTATCATGGAACGCTATGCCCTCCAGCTATGCTGGACAGGGTAGCTGTGTCCTTCTGAATAATGAAATGTGTCGGACACATTGCAGGGCAGGACACAACACACTCGCTCTGTTTATCTGTTCTCGACTTCCACATCAAGAAACCTACACAGGTGCAGTTGCCCTGTGATGCATCTGTCCTTGTCTCGCCTCACTGAGTATGGGGTATGGGGCGACTTTAAACTCCTCAAAACTCTGGTGCGTCACAATGCATTTGTGGCCAAGAAAAGTGTATAATTTCCAGTGCTTTCAGGGTGCTTATTATGAGGCTTTGGGAGTACTTGGACGGAGGTGGCATTCCACCCACGAGAGCATTAAGCTTGTTATTGCCAAAGGGTGAAGTAGTGCTCTTCAAACTATTAGAAAACCCATTCAGCTCAGGAAGGAGAGAAGGCACTTCACAGTCCTCCAGCAGGCCTGTTTGGAGGTCAGATCACTAGAGCTAGAATCTTAAAGTCAAACTGAAATCAAAAGGTATTCTTGCTAAGAAATATGTATATTCTAAATTAACTTACATTTATGGCTGGTTCAGTTATGTTTGTTTTTTTCCTTCTCTGATAAGCAAGTCACGTGTTTACATGTTGTTGATAGAATGGTTCATTTTATTGTCAGTTGGTACTGGTGTATATGAATAAAACTCTGGCTGGTATTTAGGGTCAGGAGTGATTGCTTGTTAAGTTTTAATGCTTTGCTTAGAGGTACATAGAAAATAATTATTTTTAATAAATATTAAATAATTAATATTTAATCCTTTAAGAAAGGAAATCAGATGCCTGTCCTGTTTGTTTCCCGTGGTGACACACACCTCCTGTGTGCTGTAAAGGGACAGACGTCTTACTAACGGTACATAACCAGCACTGTGATTCGGGCAGCCACGCCCCACAGATGATGCCACCTACTGTCACTGGTCCACTCTGAGGCTTAAGGCTTAGATGCTGTTTTCACAAATATTTCCAAAAGTGTTACTCTCTTGATCCACTATGATTAAAGTGTGTATTTCCTTAAACAAAAGGCAACATTCAGACCATCATGAGAGAAATATTGCTAATTCGGGCTGTTTCATTTTTCAGGTAAGACACTCACAAGCAGTTGTGAAAATGAAATGGAGATAGTTGACCTGGAGTGTCAAACTGTAATTGCAAATGTTATTTTCGTGGCTTCTTGATTCTACACCTTTTCAACACCTGTACTGGGTCTGGAACAGGTGACAGGAAAGCTGCAAAGCATCACTCTTCATCGTGTTTGGAATGGTGACGAGCTAGAATGAGTGCAGCCTCTTGCCTTCTATAATTAACATGAAACATAAATATTTCAAACCACTAAATATGCTTACCGTTGTTTGCGAAAGCAGTTCTGTTTCCTAACTGGCCTCAAGCATGTTTTCGACTCTCAGTGTTTTCCACCGTGCAGGGGAAGCGGCTCGGTTTTGCACACATAGCACAGAACAGTGATAAGTGCTGATAAAAAAAAGTTTCCTTAGGCATGTTAACGGGTTTGTGTGCACCTCTGAAGAAAAAGATTGGCATGGCTGCCAGAATGAGTTATTTGTAATGACAATGAAAATCCCTGTTAGTGTGCATCACATTTGTGTTCCATCCTTTCCCCCGTGCTGCTGAAATGATTCTCTCAGTCCTCAGCATACTTAGCGTCAGCCACGGTCATTTTTCCATCAAAGCTCGGTGAATAGAGCTGAAGGAAGTTCATTTGTCATTCAGTTTCTCCACAGTGTAACATCAGGTAGTTGTCTTAGCATCTGGCAGCACAGTGGTTAGTGATGGGTCTGGAAGAAAACAATGTTTCCTCATCAATCTCTCTCCCTCTCTGTCCACAGAGACCCCTCAGAAGGACGGTGAAGACGCAGCGTCCTCGTCAGACTCTGCCTCAAACTCTGCCTCCTCGCTGTTCGACCGCTGGGGTCACGACCTGGGCCCAGAGAGTCGAAGGGTCGCCCTCAGGAAGTTCCGTTACTATGGCTACAATGGCTACCTTAGCGACCGCATCTCCCTCACCCGGCCAATCCCAGATTTACGACCAGACGGGTCAGTCAGTCAGTAGATGTGTGCACTGTTAATTGATTTATTGATCAACATGTGTGAGGCTGGTATTTGCCTGTATGGATTCCACCTTTAATGGATTGATGTTGTTTAAGTTTTGATTTTGGGACATCTTTCTCTTAAGAAACACAGAAGAAAGCCTCAGATTCTGTCTGTTTTCTTCCACGCCACCAGGTGCAGAAATATGTCGTATTCATCAGATCTTCCTCAGCTGAGCGTCATCTTCATCTTTGTCAACGAGGCCTTGTCGGTGTTGCTGCGCTCCGTCCACACGGCCATCCAGAGGACTCCGTCACACCTGCTCAAAGAGATCATACTGGTCGATGACCACAGCAACAGCCGTAAGAGTCATCGAACATCCTCTTGGTTTGGCCTTTATGATGTGACCAGCATGGCCACCTGTCCTAAATATAAAGCTCCTCCTACACTTATTTATACCTCCATCCATCTAATGGGAGCCATTCATTTGAGGTGATATTAAAAAGTGTATCTTATTTGGCAGTAATATTTTTTCTTGAAAGCAATCACCTCTTGGTCGCAGGTTTTTCGGAGGGGGTATTGTATAATCAATATATATTTGCCCATTGATTGATTTTTCTGCCTCATTTTTCAATCTTGGAAAATCTCTTGGAGTGTAGTGGTTCACAGAGGAAGTCCTTAAAGAAAAATAAAGTATACTAACATACAGGCACATAATAAACCAAATTTAAACCCACTGTTAATATACACTGTATCTATCAACAACCTTCCAAAGAACGCATGTAGGAGAAGCAGAATCTGCCCTTTGTGTCTCATTACTTCTCTCAAAAGTTACACAGTCTTAACAGTTGTCCTGCCATAAATGATTGTCAGGGGTGTCAATAATTGTTGAACTTTGGCACCAAACAGTACAAAAAAATATCTTCTGATTTCCTTTCTACTTAACGCCTAACCTGCTGTTTACTGCTCTGACAATACTGCGGCCAAATAAAGAGTTGATTCAATTCAAACCTGTTTGATCAAGAGAGTTTTTCCTCACATTATAAGTCAAAGATCTAGAGTTGAATAATTACTGTAAGTACTCCTGTAGATGAACTACAGCTTTAGACTGTCTATATTTTATGTCCCACTTATTTTATATTCTGCTTTGGATGGTGCAGAAAGATCAGGGCGTGTGCAGGCATTAGCTGCATCAGTATGAAAACAGATGAAAATGTATTACTTCAGTTGCAGTTGTCGCCCAGGTTCAACTTGTCTGTTAGAGGTTAATAATTGCATCACGTACTATGGAACATATTTCACTGCTGCCAAATTTATAATTACCATTATGAGAAATCTGTGTCTTCTGCCGTCGCCTGCAGATTTTATGGGTCTCTCAGTGCTCCTCTGTTCTTCAGTAATACAGTATATCAGAGTTTACTTATGGTAGCTGCACAGGGGTGAATGCTGATTAGTGGAGCAACCTGGGGGATAAATAGATTCAACATTTACCTCAAATTATCCCCTCCTAATGCATTACCACTGTTCAAATTAACAATTCTCTGGGAAATATGATTTAATGCTTTTGCTTTGCTGTGAATAACAAGCGCATGGTGGTAACTCATAATGAAGGTAATTGATGGAAGATAACTCAGGGCGTGAAAGTCCATGATCATTACTTTGGCTTATTGATTGTGCATGGTGTAATTATGAGATATGAGGGTCAACTGAGGCTAGATGAAGGCAAAAGTGGAAATGCAGTCACACTCATGCCACAATAGTAAATTAGCAGAGACATCAGGGGTTATATTCAAAAAGCCTCAAAGTGCTGATCAAAGATCACCGAGCCATGCAAGCCTCCATTAATGTGACTATGACATTACTTTGAATTACGTTGCCTCGCTCTTAGCCAAAGCTCTATATTATAACTTATATCAATTCAACGATTGTTTTAATATTAGGGCTGCAAGTAACCAGTATTTTCACAATCATTTAAACTAACAAATTACTTTTTAATGAGCAAGGCAAGGCCATCAAAATTTCCCAGTATATTTTCAGCCATGCTAATACTGTGGCTGACATCAGGCAATTCACCACAGTTTCTGTAGACAATGTATCCTAATGACTTTGGTGACACCATGACTGTTCATGCAGCGCCCCCATGAGGTTGTCTTTGTTGTTTTTTAGTGAACAATGGGATGGACTGCTGTAAAATCTGGTGCAGATATTCATGTTACAGAATGACCCATAATAACTTTAGTGACTTTCCCATCAGCCTCAGCTCACTGTATTAATAAGCTAATGTTAGCATTCTAACATGCTAAACTAAGATTGTGAACATGGTAAACATTATACCTGCTAAAAATTAGCATGTTAGCATTGTCATTGTGAGCATGTTGCAGATGGTAGCATATAGCTCAAAGCACAGCAGTCATTTGATTTTTCATTCACGTTCATGCATAAAGTCTTCTTAGTGTTGAAAGAATTCGTATTTGATTATTGAATGACACAAAATGAATCAACAATACTTTTGATGGTCAATTCATTTTATAAGTCATTTATTAAGCAACAATGCAGTTTGCAGCAGGTTTCAGAAACTTTGTTTTATGTCTTTGCATATTAATTGTCTTTGGGTTTTAAACTATTCAGACAAAAAAAGTGTAAATGTCACCTTGAGTTCTGGGAAATAATGATGGAACTTTTCAACTTTTCTGACTTTGTATAGATTAAACACTTATTGATTGTGTCATCAAAATAATATGATTAGTTGCAGCCCTACTTAGTGTTGGCCTAGTAAACACCTGTAGAATCTCAAAATGTTTAAAACTTCACTTTCCTTTTTCAGAAATACCATGGCATTAACTGAACTGATAACTTGTCAACATGAGGTTGTACACAAGCAGTGAAATACCATTAGATTTTTTTCACATGGTGAAAACAAATCAATCTATGTTCCTTTGTCAGACTGAGCACAGCAGTTATCATGTGATGTTTTTCAATGGCTAGAAGGCAAACAGGGCTCCTGTTGTTCAGACTGTCAGCTAAATTTGGGTAAAAGACATATTTCACAGTGTGGACCAGACGTCTGCAAATTAATTGAGTAACTGGAGGTGCGCTTGATTTAATGACTATGTTTGGAAGTAATCTCACATGTACGTGTAATACAATAAGATGCTCTTCAAATACTCCCAACTTCAGTTTTAAATGAGCCCATCTTTCTTCCAGGTCAGCAGCAAACGGTGGCTCATTAAAGGAAAACAGAGAGACTAGAGAATCCAGGCTGATGGTAATAATGAATAGAGATGGAAGGCAGCAGCCATAGCCTGCGGGCAAGATTACAACACAGAGAAATCACAATGAGGAAATGAAGATGTTCGCTGCTCCACTCTGGGCAGTCTGTGCATGAGTGTGTGTGTGTCTGAATCTGTTTTTGTGTCTGTCTACCTGTATTTGTGCAAGGCATATATGAAATCACTCATGAAGAAAGACAGAAGCAACACAAGACTTAACATATTCAAAGAATGTGTATGTGTGTGTATCATATGTGTGGGTTGATTATCTATTAAATTCAACTCAATTTTATTTATATAGACCGGTTGGGTTAAAGGGGTGGGGGGGGTGGGGGGGGCAGGAGAGAGAGCAGGAGGAAGGAGAACATACAGTCGTTTAGTTATAATTATATTTATACAAGTAGTTAGAAAACATTGAAAACACGCGTTTTAAGAAAAAAA
>JAVQJD010018045.1:0-55613 GCA_036023655.1 Nannoperca australis | reverse complement strand
ACAGAATTGGTGAAAAATATTATATTTTGTGCCAAAGTAATGACTTGTATAAAACAATAAAGCAGGATTAAAACTTATATATAAGATAACTTAGGTTAATAATAGGTTAGAAGCAGTATTCAAAATGAATTATCTAAATATGAGAGCTATCTCATTATATACTACATGTAGTTTCAAAGTGACTATCCAGTGTTGGCTACAGAATTCTTCAAATTATGCTCTGAACTGTGGCGGTTTCATTGTGACCTTGTTTTTGCTCATTATTTCTGTTGTTTCTTCTCTCCCTGTCCACTTCCCAGTACAATTTCATACTTAAGGAACTCTTGCAAATAATTGCAACACTTCTCACACTGATCAAGTCCAAAGTAACACATCCAAAATATTGTTTTGTGTAGCTTGCCATAAAGTTTCACCAGACAACAACAGAAAGTAGTGCAGATGGGGAGAAGTGTGCTATTTTCCGTGTTTACCCACACATTTCTACTCATCAAAATACCCACCACTTCAGGAGTCAATGTGGTCTGTCCCTCAGTTTATACAGCATATTGCATGATTCGCTAACTCTGGGACATTTGTGGTTTTCTGCCATGCCAGGAGAGAGGTTCCCAAAGGCTATGTGATGTATAAATGAAGAGCTGTAGCTGCCCATGTCTTAGCTGTCTACTCACATTAACTGTGTGCTTCCTCCTCTCATGCAGTTGCTGAGGCATGGGGAAGGTCAGGAGTCAGTCGTATCTCTGGACCTTGTGGGTCGATTGAAAGATTAGACCTTGACTCGGGTAGACATTACCTCGCTGCAGCAATCTCACATAAATGACTGATGAGCAGTACAGGTATGTCTCTGTGTTGTCTGTTGATCAAATCTACTTCAATTTGAAACAACAAAAAACAAAAGAGGACCATCTTTCACTTCCCATTATCCTGTTCTGAAGGAAGTGGCCACAATGCTAATGGTCACCCTCCGGGGACGCTGGCAGGGAGGAAAGCATCAAATCACATTAATGTGAGCAGTTGGCTGCTCCCTGAGGGTTGGCTGCTCACAGATGGTGGAGAGTTGTGTGTGATGTGTTTAACTTCTCTCAAGTTGACCCAAATTAACTTACGCCCATCACACTGCTGACTCAATGGATCAGCAAGGTGATCCTCGATGATTACAGTGAAAAATAATGGTTGGAGGGAAATCTACAAATGAAATAGTCATGTTGTCAGGTGAATGTCCAGTGTCTATTAGAAAAATATTTTTTGGTAAAAAACTTTTTTATATATATATAAATTATGCATCCATCCTAAAGTAATAGTTTGACATTCTGGGAAATGCACTCATTTTATTTCTTGTCAAGAGTTACACGAAAAGATTGACACCACTAAACCAAGTACAGACAGGAGACAATTAGCTCAGCTTAGCATAAAGACTGAAAACAGGTTTAATACTGGTGCAGGTGCTGGTAGGACAGGTTTTTCTTACCTTTGGACATAGCTGTTTCCCCCTGTTTCCAGTCTTTATGCTAAGCTAAGCTAACCTGTCTGTAGCATCATAATTACTCTTCTCTAACTATCGTCAAGAAAGCAAATGAGTAACTTTCGCAAAATGTCAAACTTTTACATTAACTTGATGAAACAAGAAACAAGTCCCTGTGATCGGAACAGTAAGTAGTTCCACACAGTGAGTTTGACAGTAACACAGAGAAATGTTTTGCTAATGTACTTCATTGGGAGAATTGAATACACTGTCAGTACAAATCAGCACCCACTTAAAACACTATAGTTCTTTGAAAAGTGTCCCTCCTTTTGCTTTGTCTGCAGTTCCAAGGCCACACAATAAAATAAAAGCTGCTGGTTTTTTAACAGATATGGTGCTAAATTACATTCTGTTTTGTTTCTCATCATGCAGTGACTGTACAGCTCGTACTTTTCACTTTTTCTCCTGGAGATCTGACCTTCGAAGAAAATACAGAGTAGATGTAGGGAAAGAATGATAGAACCATTTCTACTTCTGACCTTTAAGTGATGTATCATCACTGAGCAGTAAGTGATATCAATGGTTTCGTGCCGTTATGATGTGCCAAGTACATATGTCAATGTATCCTCCAGGCCTTTTAGGTAGACAGCACCGTGCACATATTCATGTCCCTACATTTAAGGTCATGGGAGAAAGCATCAGAGGGTGGTGGACCAACAGCAACTAGCGGACTCTTAAACAGCCTGCTGGCCTTCATTAAAGTCCTGTGGCTATTTCAGCCAGCCATGATGGAGAGGTGTGGGACTGATGGTGTGAGTAAATGGACAGTCTCACCCTCTCTGTGTTATTGCTGCAACAAAAAACTTATCATTATACATAGATGCACTGCTGAGGCAAACTGAAGCTCCATTTACGAAGTTATCTCAACTCTAACACAGTGATTGTGTTTCAGAAGCCCTGATATTTGAGCATGATTCAGTTTGATTGTAGCATTAACGCACCATGTGCTGAAGTGAATATCACTGGTTGAGTGAGGTTCCTGTGTCGAAATTGTTAAACCAAAAGCCTGGAAAAATTGGCCCACTAAAAAGTAGGGCCTAATTAGAGAGTTAATCCATCAGGGAGACATAACAGAATATGATACGCAGCTCGCTGTCGGAGTGTATCTTTTCTCTAATAGTATAGTGTAACATCTGATTTGTATTTTCACTTTTTATAGGAACACATTCAGTGGACATGCAGCAGTTATTGCAGATGATCCATTGTATGTGCTATCACTCTTTGCACAATGTATTAATCTAAAAAAAACATTTCTCTGGTTATTAAATTTGTCCTCACTGTTTTTATTTTCTGTCTACATCTATGAAATCCACAATGAATCGGCTCCTGGTGGAACCCACATATTGGAGTAAACTAAGATTGTTTGGAGATACACTGTGCAAATATACTGTCTACATGCTGGTGTATGCAAATGAGGTGCAGCAGCTGTAGAGGTCTGGCCTCAAGGAAAACAATAAGGTCCTGCCAGAACAAGAAGAATATGGGAAGAGAAATTCATTTGAAGTTAATGTTCTCTGTTTTATTGTATCTTGTGTGACTTGGCACTAAGTGAAACCAGAAAATCTAAAAGCTTGTATCATCATTTTATCGTGATGCAAAGTCAACAAAGACACATCATTTTAGAGTGGGGGAGTCCAACTATGTCTCACTGCTCGTGGGGATGCAGAAAAATATTCAGATACAGACCAGCTTTTCTCTGTTACTCACCTTTATAAGGAATTCTCATTGCAAAGCTCACTCTCCTACTATTTCCTCCCCTCCTCGCGCCTCTGCTGCAATGCTTTGCTTCACTTTCCTTGATCTTGGCAACGTGCTGTTTCAGAATGTTCTGCTGATTGTCGAAGCTCTCTGGTTGCTCCAGCACTGCAGCATCTGCTCTTCTCTCAGGTCTTGTCTTCATTTTCCTTTTTTTTCTCACCTGCCTGCTTCTTTTTTTCATCAATAAATCTTCCTCGTCTGCAGTCTGTCTCTGTTTTTGCTGCATTACTGAGTGAGTACTTCACATCAAATGCCATTATGTCATTTGGTAGCTTTATGATGTACAACGTCTTCTTCTATTATACCAAATAAAGTCTAACAATCTGCTCTTCAATTCATCTCAAACGCGTTTCAACACAATGCAATTATTTCAGTGTAATTGCAACATTTTGAACTGGTTTTCTGTTTATTCCACCACCATTTTCCAAAGTACACCTTGAGGAGCAATAACAGGGAATGAAAATCAATCATAAATCATTCTTGACAGCTGCACCGGTGAATTGTGTATTAACAGGAATCTCACGTTACCTAAACAACATGTAACTCCAAGATGTATCCTTTTTCCTTTCTCATGATTAGGATACTCTGACTAACAAGTCACAGGAACAGGCAGTTTACCTATGACAGCATGCACTAAACAACTTAAATAACGGATGTGTTTTGGGGCTTTCTAAATCCTGTGTGTCATTAAGTATGCTTCTTTTGTATCCAGCCAAAATACATGCCTGTGCCAAACCCAATGTGAAGCCATTACTACAGGAAGAGAAGTTGCATTGTCTGGTGTGCCAGCAAGAAAAATATTGTGAAGCCACTTCACTGGATATAAAATTCTGGACCAATAGATTGCTTTATGTGTGTACACAGTCTTATTCAGATCCAGAAATGTAAACCAATGTTTCTTTGTGGGTAATCTCACAGTCAACAATGTTGCCCACAAATTCATTACCCTTGAATCAGCCCCAGGTTTTGCCTCTTCTCTCTCTATTCTGCATTTACCAGAAACTGATGAGTAAAAAGCTAAAGCTACATGACTGGTAATAGCAAAAAAGGGACAAAGCTGAGTGAAAGTGTTTTTCAGCAAACTCCTGTAATGCCCCTCTCTTGTGACACTCCTCCGCTATCATCAAGGTTAATTAAAAATTTCACCATGGCTTCACACAGTTTTCACAACCTCCAGAAAATGTCAACAAAATGTGTGTCTTTCTCACTTTTTCCTCCACCTCCACCGCAGCGTCTCTCTCTGCTCTTCCACAAGGGTCCTTTGGCCATCATTAGAACTTAATGAACTCAGTTTAATAATCAGGGGAATTAGTGGAGTTGAGTTTGGCAGTGGCGTTGATGTATCCTACAGGCATTGGGGTGGTGGCTTTTCCTGGTGTTTGAAATGAGAATTGCCCCAAATGTGTTGTGTTCTCTCTGTCCCACACTTTGCTATCAGGGGAATATAATGGGATGTTCCACATCTTTGCCTAATTAGTTTCAGAGTGTGTTCATTAGATTTAGCAGATTTCGTTAACTTATGGGTATCTCACAATGGCCCAATTCCCCCAAGTACACTGATGGCTGGGTGATAAATCATTTCTGTCTGCTTGCTATAATTACCTAGACTTTTGAAGTGTCATATTTTGCTCTCAGTGTATGGAGAGTGAAGCTGTGCACTGTATCAGTTAGCCTACACATGTCTTGCAATCTCCTTCAGGCTTAAATGCACCACAATTAATTATGTTTACATTCTCTGTTGGGTTGGTAAATTGGGTTTAGACTGATATATTTATCTTTATGATGACTACTTTAACACATCTGGTTACATGCATTTCTCCTTTCAATCTTGTGTTAAATGGAGAAATGCAGCCTTTGCAGGGAACATCGCCCCATGAGTTTAACACGTTCTCCTTGTCACTTTCTCTCAGCCAGCCATGATGTTGGAAATTATTCAGCATTATTGTGCATGGAGCCTGGTAGACTTGGGGTGTTACTCCCTTGCAGCTGGGTGTCACATTCAAATAGAAGTAAATTAGCTGTCACCAAGGCTAAGCTTGGGAGCTGCTGCTATGCCTCAGAGACTATCCTTTTTCCCTGGGCCTCTGCTCACTGCCATGTCAATGCAAGGTAACAAGTCATTATAGCTGCAAGAAATGAAGCACAATATAGTTTGAGTCAAATGGCTTTCTTTATCTAAGAATGAATTACACCTAAAGAAATGCACACGCTGAATCTCCGCACCAAGAATATGGCAGTGTAAAATCACCTGCTGTTTGCAGTATTACCTAAAGAAAGCTGAAGGATTAGGTACTTGGTTTGAATCTCTGCTTCTCCAACAGCAGACAGTTGCCCTTTCATTATCTACAGGCTAACATTAACTGTGGAGCTGGACTCATTACCAGCAGCAAAGCCCAAGGGACAAGCTAGATTGGCACTACCTCCAGACAACAGGGTGACACAGCCTGTCTTTAAACATTTATATCTCACAAATCCATCATTCCACCATTTTATAGCTATAACAATTTACTGATGAGGCCTCTTATCTGTACGTCTGTCTTGTTTTATCTTGTGAAACTCTGCTTCCCTCATCTTTAAACTTACAAGATATTTTTAAATGTATTTGTATTTGAGAAAAATATTTGATTGTGATGTGATGTGAGTTTTTTGTTTTAATTTGGCAGAAATTAAAATTAAATGCACAGATTTCTAATTTCAAATTTCTAAATTTATAGTTAATGTCCCAGAGATTGTGAAAACAGAACATCAACAATCATCAGCAAGAAACTGAAGAAATATTATGAGGCTGTAGTGACCCTTGGTGGTCAAACTGAGTAACACAAGCAATAATTTAATATAGAATGTACAGTATTTATTATAATAAGAGAACAATACTGAGAGAAAGGATGAACCTTGACTTAATTAAGATGGCACAGTGTATACCTTGTATTTACAGCACATTGTACACATTACAAACATGTGTATCTTGCCTCTCATTCGCAGCACAACACACAATACAATGGACCACACGATAATAAAATGACGGCACAATAAAAATAAAAAGTATCAACATTATGCCAATACACATAAGCATAAATAATTCACTCATAGTACCAGTATACTGTACAAAATGTTCATTTAAGTCACTCTATGAACTGTGTAGTGTAGTAGAGACAATAAATATTAACAGAAGCACTGATATTGTGCATTGAGGGACAAAGAAGCAGAGCAACAACAGCTCTGTACGTCTGAGGCCACCAACCTTCGTTCTGCTGCTATAAACAGAAGGCCCCGGTCATTTACAATAATGATAATAATGTAGCTTTTATATACAAATAAATTTCAACTTCTTGTTTATGTAAAGTTTTTCTGCAGCTTCTGATTTCCATTTTATGTGTAACATAAACATCTAGTCTCAGGAATTGCTGGAATACATTCTACTCTATCTTCACTCTAAAATACTGCACATTCATTCAGTCATTTTTTATGCTTTTATGTATTTTTAACTCAGGAAACTCACCTCCCAACTTCTACTACTCTTCAATACATAAAGTGAGTAATGCTCATTGCAACAGTACAAATACAGAAAAGGTGCTCTGTACATTCACTTCTTTACATTTTCTTTAAATAGACCACAGCCTTATTACTGTACAGTACTATGTACTGTAGCTGCTGTAAAAAAATCCATACACCTAAGACATGTCCTTAACCTCATTACTGGTGACATACTGATTGTCTTTTTTTTTATTGACTGTGTACCATTAGCATTAAAACGCTGGCTATGTGCATTGAATCCCACTTTATACCACGTGATGCCAAAATTGCCCAGATCTCGATATACTGATAAATGACTTCCATTGTTCATGACCAATACGTTAAACACTGGATCCAGATTTAGACATGCTGCCATATGGGGGCAGCACCTGTCTCCCTGGAGGAGGTCGAGTGTGCACGAGTATGTCTAGGAGGAGGAGTCCTCCTCCACAGGGTGAAGAGCGTTCCTCTTTAGCAGTGTCTTTAGTATCTCCACCTCCCGCTCCGCCTCCTTCAGCTTCCTACGTAGTGTCTCGTTGGCTTTCTGGAGCCTCTGGTTGTTCTGAGAAAGACACGGAACATTTGTATGATGTACAATAACTGTGGTACATTTAAGTACTGTGCATTAGTTAGGAGGAAAAGTGGTTCAGACACTCACTGATTCCAGAGAATCATAGGTGGGTTTGCTCTCCTCCTCTGGCTCTTTAGGCACAACAGATGCTCTGTTTTCCCACTTAGCACAGTGTCGCTGTTTTCTCTGGGGCACTGGGCTGGGACATGAGGTGAGGGTGGGTGCTGCTGGGACCAACAGAGAAGGTTGAGGGTGGCTGGCCTCAGGGGCTGCGGAGTAAAGCTGGGGTCCCTCTGTCTGGGTGCCACTATGGACCTTCTGAGGCCTCAAATGGGAGGTGACCGGGGAGTCAGGACTCCAGTCTTTGCTGTCATCTGGTGGGTAGGGGAAAGGACACTCGTCTGAACCTGGAAAGTGGGGCGTTACTAGTAATTATTTCAAATAAATCAAATGGAAAATGCAGATTGGCTTGACCTTTTTCAACCTGTTTATCACAATAATGTCTTAAAGGAGAATAAGCTGATTAGACAACCACAAAACAAAATGACTCAATTCAGTATGCAATGAAACGCAAGCCAAACAAACCATGTGACAGAATAGCGCATCATCAAGACTCATTTGAAGAGGGACTGTGTTAATATAGCCCCCGTGTTTTAAGATGTGACTCTCTCAAAAGTTCTTCTTTTCTCAATATAGCAGCTTTCTCACAGCAGGTGGGTAGCTTCAGTATTAGTGTAAGTGAAACAGTTCATAATGACAGCTGGAGGGAAATCTCCCTGACAATAGACTCTGCGTTCTACAGTTGTTTTCTTAAAGCTGCAGCTAACTAAAGTGAAATCTGAAAATGACTTTATTGTTTTCTGTACAGTGTGGCAGTGATTACAGGAAATAATACAGCTTTAAAAAAGTGCCTTAAAAAGGTCATAGGGACTTATTTACTGCTGCCATGTTACATGCATGTTATTGTCTTTGTACTTCAGGTGAGAGAATCTGTGGGAACTCGTGTAAGAGAAAAAAAGTGTTATGACTGTGAGGTGAAAAATACAGTGTGTGTGTGTGTGCGTGTGTGTGTATCAGTGGGACTGTTTATGCTGCTAATGAACTCCAACACCTAAACCCACCCTCTGAGGTGCCCATGGTGACAGGCGTGGAGCTCGGTGTCGGACTGTCGATGGCGTTGGTCATTTTGGTGTTCTTCTTGCACTCAAACGCAACCTGGTCCTTGCACAGCTTGTGGCAGTTCATTCCGCAGTCTGAGAAAGCCAAAAGAATGCACAACATGTCAGAACAGGAACTAGTGTTAGATCCACAAACTGACTTCTACTGACTTTTCTTTGAACACTATCTGTTCTGCAAATGCAGCTCTCAGAGCTTTGCATGCTTACTGTCAGGCAAACAAATAGCTCTCAGATCTTTTGAGGGACGGGGGAGGGGAAAAACTGTGGTTCTGGCTGCAGACTCTTTCTGTTTTTTTTTCAAGCGCTGCAAGGTTCAGCCAACTATGTGCGACACAGAAAACCACACTTCACCTTCCTAAGATAGCTTCACTTTACCTGCTCACCACAAGATACTGTGTGTGTGTGTGTGTGTACCTTTAAGCAAGATACTAACATTTGGCCAAGGATAGAAATGATAAAGTTGCACAACATAGATTGCAATGATTACCTTTGCATCTGTAGCCTTGCTTGATGACACCCCACAACTGTGAAGAAGAATATGGAGAAAAACATCTCTGAATATCAACAAGCAAAAGCAAAACTAAAAACAAGATTACATATTGCTGGAGAATTTGTAGACTTACAAATCCAGAGCAGTTGTCACAGAAGGTGGGTTTCATGTAAGTGGTCTCCTGGAAGTTGTGGACAAAGCCAAGACCCAGTTTGGAACAGATGACACTGGCCCGCATGAAATAGGCTGTGATCTCCTCTCTGCTCACAAGGCCTTCCCTGGACAACCAGGAAACTGAGCTGTAAATTATGTGCTATACAGAAGCAATAAACATTTTTGGACCTTAACTTCATACTTTAATCTTTGGTAATATCTGATTGGATTTATTTATGAATGCACCCACTCGGCTGCCACATGTCTTAAACACTAAACCACTTTGTCATTGTGTAATGTGCAAATACAAAATCACATGCTCCACTCTGGGTTGTGAGTATCATGTACCAATGAACGTGCATGAGAACCACCAATGTGAACATGCAGAGGGTGATGGTTAGTTCTGCAGCTATTTTAGGTTTCCTGTTGCTACACTCATCACTACAAATACCACTTTTTTCTTCCTCTCTACTGAAGTCACAAAATGAGCTCAGAGCGAGTGCGTGACCTGTCAAACACTCACTTCTCTTTGTCCATGACACAGAAGGAAAAGGGAAAGCTAGCAGCAATTTTCTCAAACTCCCCTTGAGAAATGAAGCCGTTCTCGTCGTGATCGTAGTTCTTAAACACGGACTGTGAAAGACAAGAGGCAAACACCATTGTTGCTCGACTATTTGTGCACAATAGCTGCAAGAGCAGGCTGTCAAAATGGCAGCATCCAGAAGAATAGTTCAAATAAATGATTACGGTTATATAACAGCATTGCTGAGTAGCTATGTGGAGGCTACACTTGAGAAAGGAAGCACTTACGTCTACCATTCTCTGCACATGTTTGCTGATGGTTCGGGGGTCGGGTTTAGGAGCAACTCCTGATGCCCAGTCCACAACCACTGGAGGTCTAGAGGGGGTGGCTGGCTGATAGAAAATGAATATGTCATTAAAAATACAAGCCTGGGCAGACACATGTAAAATATTATCTGCACAATTGTACTGCACTAAATATATTCACAACCTGCTCTTTAGAAGCAGAAGCAACACTGTCAACTAGCTAATAAAGAGCTGAGTAACGCTTAGAAGGACATTTAAGTGTGTAATTTAATAAAGTAAGTATTTCGGGAAATACTCTTCATTTTCTTGTAGAGAGTAAATTGACCACTTTCGTGTCTGTAAATATGCAGCTGGAGCCAGCAGCCAGTTAGCCTGGCTTAACAGACTGGAAAACAGGGGGAAAGACCTGGCTCTGTTCAAAGGTGAAAATTATTATTCTCCTTTTACAGTGACAAGTTACTGTTACAATTCTTAGTCTCCTGAAATGTTTACACTTCAGTTTTTGTACGAGTTAAACAAATGAGATAGAACAGTTTAATTAGAGAGCTTTAGAGCTGCTGATAGGTGTATTTTGTTACCTTTGGACAGAGCCAGGCTAGCTTTATCCCCCCGTTTCTTTTTAAGCTAACTGGCTTCTGGTTCGAGCTTCATAGTTACTGTATAGAAATGAGAGTGGTCTCAATCTCCTTATTCAACAAGAAAGAAAGGCGAGCTGCTTCGCCCTGTTTCCATTCTTTAATCTGAGCTAACCGGCTGCCGGCTTTAGCTTCATATTTAGCATACAGACATGAGAGTGGTACAAATCTTCTTATCTAACTATCAGCATAAAAGTGAATGAGGCTACTTCCTAAAATGTCAAACTATTGCTTTAAAGCCAGCTGGTAAACAGTTGTTAACTTAAAGTTTCTCTGCTTTTATCACTCACAGGTGCTTTACTGTTCTTAGGTTCCCTGGCGTACGACAGTTCATAGATCTCATCCTCAGAGTAGTAAAGGTCCAAAGACAGCTGTAGGGAGAGAGACAGCACATGTCAGCATATAGGGGGTAGACAGAAAGAGAAAGAGCTCACTGTATATCTAGAGTTTTCTCCTTGAAACATGTTTTGATGAGGACAAAATGAGGTCACAGGGTAACTATTATCTCTTCATGGGCATTCTGTCGCTCAAGTACGATTACTGCACACAGAGATAGCACAACAATACAGCAATCTGAACTCACTCTCATTCACACTCAGTTCGTCACCCACACACTCATAGATCATAGACTCTCATCACACCCACACAAGCGCGGACGGTCCACATGCTGTAGCACGGTCATTTGCATTTGTGCTCGCGTTCAATACAATCTAGTGAATCACATGAAGCTACATAACAATCTCAAAATAATCTAAATGAGAGGTCTTTCATTTCAAACATAGAAGACGATATATGGAAAAACAAGCAGTCAAACGTATTGGAGTGATTGCATAAACCATCGCCAGAATCTCCCTATATTAGGAGACAGGTCTCTCCTACCACCAGGTATATCTGAACAAAAATTTGGAGTTGCATTGGCAGATTTTATTGCCGCTTTCAGGATTGCTCTCCACCATTGGAAGAGTCAGAGCCTGATTAAGTTTATTATCTTAAATTAAAATAAAAAGAAAGAATCTAAATGTGAAGTTGAACTAAAGGGTGCACTACCGTCAACAGATGGACCAGGTCCTTGTTGGCATCCAGCCTGGGAGGGATCTGCTGGAGCTGGATCAGCTCATTAATGTGGCTGTAGAGTGCCTGGAGCTTCTGGACATTCACTTTGTTGTCATCCACATAGTCTGACATGGCCTCATTGACTGAAATCAGGTCTTTGAGGTGGACGCCCAGGATAGGGATTTTAAAACCTGTACACCTGTTGTAAGCTTGTCTGTAGTTGTCATAGTTTCTGCAGGAGGACAGTAGGTCTGTCATCTCGTTCAGTACCTGGGGAGTGAACAGAATTTTTGATAATTTTAATGATTAATATGAGGATGTTTTGGCTCCATTATCAGCTGGATCTTATTATGTAATTTACCTTGGTAACCTCACTGGGTACATGTGAGGTGGTGTCCTTCAGTCTGTAGATGGAGCTGTGACAAAGCCCTCCCACCACTGCCATTAGTGTGTTGTAATTGTGCATAAGATGTAGACTCTGGTGGACGCACACAAAAAAAGCACACATATCAGTCCATCCACGCACACACATATAAACATGCACAATTAAACTTGTTCCAGGTAGCCCTGGTTATATAATCCACAACACTGCAGTTACATAAGCCACTTAAATTGTTGGCTTTTTCTTACTGCGCTCTGATATCTCACTTTTTTTTGGAAGTGCTTTTCCCTCTCTTTTCAGTTCTCTAATTTGTGCTGTCACTGGAGCATTATGGTGTGAAATTCGTTTCCACACCTGTGGGTTCTGAGGTTGACAGCAGTGAGCAGCAGCAGACTGGTGCATCAGTGTGATAGTGCAAGAGGCCCTCCAGAATACAAAACCAGTACATCACTTCTCAGCAGGCTGCACCCCACCTTCACGTTGGAGGTGGTTTTAACAAGCAAGGCCTGATCAGCGACTACACTCACGAGTCATCTCTCTCTTTTTCACTTCCATAAACTCCTCAGTGTCTAAGTGAGTTCCTCTTGATGACTCCATTAGCTTGCATTCAGTTAATATTTTTCTATTTGTGAAATCTTTGGATACGCTAAAAGCCTGCAGCAGAGCTCTTGAGAATCATTACCAGCTCCCTGTGAATATGCATTATGCAACTGCCAATTATGTGGCATCTATAGTGTTGTTCAGTGTGACAATTGACTGTCATTAGTTAAGGTGTGGGAACAATAGCACGCAGATGCAAGCAAAGAGGAAATTTGTCAAATATAGTTCCATTTTTCTTCTTTGCTAAACCGGGAACAGAAACTGTGCGAGTGGTAGTGACAGGGTTCATTAAACCACTACCTGGGCCACGTGGATAAACTTGGTGAAAACCTCTGCTCTCAGCTGAGCGGTCGGCCTGCTTAGCACCATCAGCTGAACCCACTGGGAGATACCATTACACAGGGCGATGGAACGTTCCATCACAGGGATGTCCTTCATGCAGCAGTTGCGAATGTAGTTCTGATAGTCTACAAACTGTCAGAAAGAGCAGAGAGACGAGCATAAAAGCGTTGCATGGAAACTGCAAGGCATTCCCCCCCGGGGAGGAAACACGTCAAGGTTTTTAGTTCACAGAGCTGCATGTCAAATAAACAAACCATCAACGTGCAAAAAAGAACCTATATAAACTTGAATAGTCTTTTCTGTTGCCACTAGTGTGTATGCTCACTGATATCCTGCAAAAGGACTTGAATTCCAGGTAGGTGAGATGCTCCGCCAGCTCAATAGGCTCCAGGTGATCAAAAAGAAGAGAGACCTTCCTCTTTTTACTGCTGTTAGCTTTGATCTTCTGGCTGGCCTTCCACGACCAGTCCCGTTCATTTCTGGAACAAACACATCGTGGCACATAACATGACCACACTTACAGCTAGCAAAGGTTAAGTGGTAGCATGACCTTATTAATTGGAAAACGACCGCTTTAGACAATGCTGTGTCAATTAGTACAGACTCACCTTGATGTGGCTCATTATTTTATTTTGATCAATCAATTGATTAATAGAGAAAATAATTGGGCAAATTCCTTCATTATTGAAAATGATTGTTAGCTTCAGCCCCAGTTTTGAATAATACTAAATAGTCAAGTGTGACATATAGTAATTTAAATGATACACTAGAACAAGAAGACATACAAGTACTGTATGTGATGTCAAACAGTGTGAAAAAACACATTTGATCTAACTCTGAAGCTACATTAGAAGCCTTAAGTTATGCTGCTCACAGTTCAAAATCTGTATTCTTGATCATGACTGATTTTAGTATCTGCCATGACTGAACAAACAACTGAGAGTCGTGCAGGCCTAATGTCTCAGTTGCCAGCTGGTCAGAGATTAACACTTACATCCATTTGGTCTCTAGGAGAGAGCAAAGATGCTCCTGTCCCTGCTCTCTGATCAGCTCCCGGAACTGGTCCAGACTGTCTGTCAAGCTGTGGTTCAACCGGAACATCACCCAGAATTCCTGGATCCAATGCCTGGAGGTCAGAGATATATGCCATGTGACTGATACAGGACATACAGTTAAAGTTGGACTCTTAAAATGCGGCAGTGTGTTAAACTGACCTGATGAAGTAGCATATCCTCTGGCATTCTGTTGGTTGCTCATTGTCCAGCGCTAGTTTAAACGTAAGGGCTTTGGTTAAGGAGCTGGTGTTGACTGATCGTGATTGTTAACCTGAGTATTAATATGAGTGTGGTTTTATTTTCTGGAAGTTAAAGTTGGGATCCACGTCAGGAGTCAGCAGTGTTTCAGACTGCTTAGGACTTGATTAGGTGAATAGAGCTTGTCTGTAAATCTGCTGATCTTCTATATTGTTAAGGAAGGGTGTGTTTTGAATAAATAATGAAACATATGGTTGATTCGGCTGCAGAGTTTCTTTCGTACAAACAACTCATTAATAAAAACTACAGAAACTGAACAAAAAGGCGAACAAAAGTGACATTTGGTTATGTGGGAGGAAGCAACTGCATCAAGCAAAACTCTGATGAGCATCACTGAATCATTCTGGCATACAGAAGTTAGTGAATAACAAAATGTACAAAGAAAACACACAACCAGTGCCTCATATACTGTAGAACAAATGTTGATTAACATGCATTGTTTGCTGGCAGGAGATACTTAATCAATGTTTTGTAATTATTCATTACTGTGGTTGCTCTGCCCTCCATTTTGCACACGTTGACCACAAAAACACTATACAGTACACACAAAAGCATTTCCTTATTATAAGAAGCAGCTTCTATAAACAGACACTATAGCTCTTAACCGGCACATAAAAAGACTAATTGCGTCATGGGAGCAGAAGAACTGCCCACGCAATCCCAAGGCCAGACTGTGATGAAGGCTGTTAATGGCCCCTGTGTCTCTTCCCCGATCGTAACCCACACACTGAATTTATTTGATGTATCCTTTTGGGTGTTCAGCTCAGAACAGAAGGGTTAAAAATAGCAGAGGGGCATTCGGCGTTGCACGCTCTGACGTTGGTACATGTGAGAAGGCACCTCTTTAAGCAATACAGGGTTTGTGTTTATAAATAGTTGAAGAGGACTTCTATGCAAAAGAGAAAGAGGTAATTAACACCTGAAACCCCAAGGCTGTTCTCCGGACCAGTAGGCTCCTCTGAGAGGCTGAGTGACGCCACTGCTGTTTCCTGAATGGAAGCCTAGATTACAGGCCCTTCACTCAGGTCACGAGACACTACAGAAAAACATGCTTTTTTTTTCGAGCCGTGAATTGGATGAAATGAAAGAGATGGAATCAAACATTTTGAAAGAAACCAAATGCATGATGCTAATAGTCTCCCTGTTATTGAATGCATGGTAAACAGGGCCCAGAGTGAAGGAGGACATTTACACAGACAGAGATGTAAAGGCCTACAGCAACTGACAATAGGAGTAAACATAAACTGCCACTTGACTATCACATTTTACACTGAAAGCTACAGGCAGCATTGAAGCCAAGCACAAACATGATTGCCCGTTGCTGTTGACAACCACAGGAAAGCAGCACACAGCACAGCAGAGCTATTGATCTGATCCTATGTTGGTTCTCAAAATTGGACACTGCACTGTTTGAATCACCTGGGCGTGTTGTTTCGGGCAGTTACAGCTTTATGTCGGACTATTGAAGGATATAGAGTGGTGAGTTTGTCCAGCAGATCAGTGGAGGAGATGAGGAGACGGTGCATGGTCAGGCTGATGTTCAACAGGTGGCTGCTCCCACACACACAACCATTCGAGTCTGCAAGACAGAACTTAAATTTAACCTCATTGCTGCAATGCTACAATTGTCTGTTGCAAGACAACATGTCATCTCCTTAAAATAAAAGCTCCATCAGTGACACAAGGTTTCCCTTGTTTGGGTGGTATCTGCTATGTATAAAAAACCCAAAACAGAATCAGTAGGGTCTGACACATCATGTATGTCTAACTTGACTTTGTATCCCTCTTTGTTGTTTTTACAATATAAACAGGTTAATTCAGGGGCTACTGCATATGGACTAAACACAGTGTCCATCTTACAGTAGGCTTACTTTGGACCAAAACAGACCAAACAGTCAAGTTTTAAAGGATAAGGCTGGTGGCATTCTATTTTGTTCTTACCGTTAACAAGAAAACAACATGAAAAAAAACAAACCCAACAATGTGTTAGTCCATTGTCAATACTTTCTGACTTCTCTATCTTGTCTCCAACAGCCCCAAGCCCTTTGGTTCAAAATAAGGATGTCAATCTTTAAATATGGGTCCCAGATATATACTTTTATTTTCAAAAAAGGCTAAATTATTACAAAAATAGATTACTAAAACAGCTGGTAACTGTAATTTTTGGCAAATATTACTCAAAAGCGGACTATTTTCAGCTGTGGATTAATACACATTTACTTCTCTAGTGAGTATTATCAGCAGCAGGACGGTGTATGTGGGACAGACTCTGTCCATCACAATGAAGGACTATGTCAGCAAGTGTGTTGTGGCTCAATGATATAATTTTACCACAATAAAGGTCTATGGCACAGAGGAATAAGAGATATCAGGCTTTGGCTAAACTGGCAGTCTTTGTTTGTAAATCAGTTCTTTGGTGGTTTTGGTGGTTTTTAATGGGATTTGATAATAAGGAAAAAATATCCCACACAGCCTAATCCTTTAATTACTATTGTTAGGGTGAATTACGATGATTCAATTCATTTAATTCTGCACTGGGTTGAGGACAAGTCCGGAATGATATAACTGTTCTCTTAACTGGCTCCTATGTTACCTGTGAAAACTATACTATAGATACAGTATGTCCATCAATGGACAACAGAGGGTTAGGTAACCCGATAAATCACTAACTGATACATACACTGTAATACATTCTGTCATACGATAAACATTTCTAAAGATTTTCCTTTTCCTGTGATTGTGAGAACCTCTGTGACTTGCTTGTCTCACTACCTTTTTCACTTCCTTTTTCCTTGCGTATGTATCTCACTTCCTCTCTTTGTGACCAGACCACCTTTCCTTATCTTGGTTGTGTGACGCTAGGCTACAACTGACATCTTGAGACCCACTGAGTGTGAAACCTTCTTGTCAATCACATAACATGTGTACTACATGTGTACAAAATATTTAGTAACGCCACAATGCCAGATTTGCCCTATAATTGCAGAAAACACATTTCCCTGCCCACTTAAGCGAAGCAACACACCACTTATCTTCTGCACTTTAAACTACTGCAACATGCAGTGAATTAGTGGTTGACATACAAGAGCATGAATATTTAATTGCATCTTTGAAAATATTATTTATATATCATTGGACATTTTAGCCTGCTTACATCTTTCTCCCACAATCTGTGGAGAATGAACACTTTGTCGTGAAAATTTGAAGAAAAACATTTGCGAACAAGCTCAGTGTTGTTTCCCTTCATGCTTTGACAATATCTTGACACCATCAAGGACATCAGGTGTCTGTGGACCTCCTTTTAAAACATATCACCTTGGAAATACCTTGGGCGCCATGGCAACATGTTTTCTAATCTTTGTTATCTGTAAGCAACTCACCGCTCCAGCCGCAGCTGACTAATCCAGCCCTCATATCCTGCATGGGGTGTGTTTCTGTTTGTAACACGCAGCCACTACCAGCTAAACCCAGCGAATGTCAATGACCTCATCAGTCAAATTAATAAGATATTATAAGAGGCAAGTGAAACAGCATCTAGTATTCTAAATGACATCAGTGGTAAAGTAGCAACACCTTGATGCAGGAAAGACATATGTATATAAAGCAAAACCCACTTCTTTGTGACCTTTGTGCTATTATACAAAAAAGTGCCAATTTGCACTTATGTTTTAGCTCACAATCTGGTAACAATCAAGTGTGAATCCGCCTAAGTTAGACCTATTGTAAATGGACAACAGGAAGTCATGACTCTCCATCAGGTAAACAATTGCTCCATCCCTTTTTTTCACAACTTTCCCACCACTAACCCTCCCTGTGCCGGGTTAATTGCAAGAGGAAATCCCCAGTGCACTGTCTGTTCCTGGCGGGAAGATTAGGAAAGCTGCCTCCCACTACAATGTATGATACTGTACAGTGATAAACACTGCCAAGGGCACACAACACCTGGCCCACTGAGGTTATCTAAGCTATTCATCAGAAGCTCCAAACATGCGTGTCACTTTTCCTTGTTTTCATAGAGCCTTTCACACTGGATGGTCTCTTTGTTTTAGAGGAATCCAAGTCAGATGCAAGCTGATGTTTATCTCTCTGTACTCTGAACAAACGTCTCCATATTAATCAGGACACACTGTCACTTTATGGCCAATGTCTGAATTTATACTTGCAGTGATTCCCAATCAGTGAGTACATCTGCAGTTGCCAGGGTGTACAGTGAAAGACTGTGGAGTAGCTTGACGAATGAATGGATTGAATGGATAATATGGTATAATAGCTCAAATGGAACAGTTGAAATAGTTAGCTTAAAGTTATGGATAAATAAAATAGCTAAAAGTAACAGATCATTGATTGAAACGTCCAGCTTCTGCCACTCCAAGTGCTTGTAGTATGAATGCAAACATTCAGTTCAACACAATGACAGTTTAATTGGATAAATAAATATTGAAACATAAATTATTTCATTATTAATAGTTAAATTATATCCAATTTAAATTAATTCAAATGAAAAAATGTGGGTGATTGATGGGTGGCTACTTGAGTTCATCTGAGAAAGAAGGCTGGGAGCACATATTTTACAAATGGTATTTAAATTACCATTACCAAAAATTAAATTTTTACCTGCATTAATGCAAATGAATTGTAACCTGTATAAATAAATAAATAAATATATATATATTTGAATTGGTGCAACACCAATGTTACAGAGTATGAGGTGCAGTGTGGTCTAGAGAGTAATGATGTCACCAGCCATTGATCCAAACCTCATAGTGCTCTGCATTTCAAAGGCTGGTCAGCATCTGAGGACCACTGTTAGGGGAGCTGACCTTTCGGCTCAGCCAGGCTTGAAGCTGCCATCAGGTAATCCTTCAAACAGCTCTTACGTGCGCTCTCTCACATTTGAAAAGGCGGCAGGACTCGTGGACCTTGGGGGTTCACATGTGTTGTGGGCCAGGAGGAGCAGGAAGGCGCTCCATTTTATCAGGAGCAGCTGTTCAAGGAAAGCCCCAGTCATAACACACCGTATTCAGTGAGATACCATCTTCAGCATGTGCGTATGGTTCTCATGTTTTGCATAGTGACACTGAAATAACTTTTTTAAGCAAGTGTAGTAAGTACTATGGGGTTCCTTAACTCTTCTGGTTAATTCTGTTTCCTTCATGAATCTGAGATGAGCAGCAGGCTGTCATTTCTGTCTGGTTTTTCCTCTCCGCAGATAAATGTAATTATGGGATGTCATTTTATGTGCAGCCTATTGTAACACCTCTCCATTGCTCCATTTGTGTAACCAGGCAACGGCAATTTGAAAGCTTGTCTCTTCCGAGTCGCAATCACCATAACTCTGAGAGCACTCCAGACAACTTGATGAAGCCAATGATCTTTGTATGATTGATCAAACCACATCCTACTCAATCACTGCTGTTCTTTTTTTTTTCTTCTATATATTTTGGTATACAGTAAAATATTAATAGACAAATACAGTGCAGCCTACGATTGCACAAATATAAGAAATTAGAAGACAAGCAATCATCAAACAATATTTTTAAAAATCACACGAACCAAAAGAATTAAACAAAATCAGTATCAATAGGAGTGAATTCACCCTCAAAATGTAACATCCTAAATTAAACCATAATAAATGCAGCTGTGTTAAGAAAACCCATTTCACTTTCAAAAACAATGCCTCCCACTCCTTTTGTTTAGAGGCCTGCCCAAACTTGCCAGCAATTTGCAGCAAAATGCCAGGAAAGGTGGAGGGAACAACAGAGGCTTCTGAGAAATTACAACATGTGATCTCACTTAAACTGAGGTTCAGTTTTTTTCCTGAGTTATCAGCTTGTCGTTTCTCAATCACAAAGACAAGAACTGCACAAAAGCACAAGAGAAACTTGGAAAAATATCCAAACAATTACCCTAAAAACATGTACCAGAAGCACCTGCTGCACACTTCACTGCAGTATTCCACCTGATCAAACTCAACGTCAGCGCCAAGGCGGCCCAGCGTGGACTTACCGAAGGACTGCAGACAGGCCTGGATGAGCTCCTCCCAGCTTGCTCCCTTGGTGAGGTGTCCCAGAGACATCATGGATTTGCCCGGGGCGGTTTGGGCCGGGCTGGGTTTGTGGAACCTGTGAGGACGGCCTGGAGGAGAAACTCTAGACCTGGAGGTGCATCCTGGAGTCACTCGCCTTGAGAAACACCAACACAAGAAGAGTGAAGGGAGGCGGGACAGGAGGGCTCGTTGTAATGAAAGTGTGACACACAAGGAGACATGTGTGCCAACTGTATGTGTGTACATGTTTCAAACCACCATTTTATGAGAACACAGATTATTTTACATGGAACGATATTTGTGTAATTGGCACAAAATATCGGAGCCATTGTTTAAACTTCAAGAACCCCCCACCCCTGGGATTTTTCTATTCATTGTTCTCATTTCCTTCCTTTAACGTGGGGAAATACCGGTTGATTGCGGACGTCCAGTTTAAACTGTTGAGTGACCAGTAAACAAGAAGGAATTTGGTCGAAACATAGTAAAGTAAGACTGAAAAACGTGTTAACCTGGTGCGCGTTTGTGCGCAAAGTATTTGGGTAGCGTCAATTCACTTTAACGCACCTTTTAGGCACAAATGAAGACACGCCTGTTTATTTACCACTAAATCCAGCCAGGAACACAACAACAGAATAAAGACACTGTTGAATAAGTAGGCAATACGTTCTCGCCAAAACCACACCAGGAACTCTTTAGTAAAACCGTGAAAAGGTTATCTAACTTACGCATCGTCCTTTCCCTTTTCGTCAGGCGGTACACTTTCGTTTTGGTTGTTTTCTTTTGATTGACATCCCATGGCGAGGTACTGGGCGACGAGCGGCTGAACTAGGCTGTCCATCTGTGTTCTCCTCGACGGGAGCATCGCATCGCTCTGCGCGGCTAAGTGCGCCTCCGCGGTCTCAGCGGCATTGTGCTGACTCGTCAATGGACGTTACACAACTTAGAGTCACCCAGCTTGTCTCCGCGAGTGGGCGGCCGTGTTGCCGCGGCTTGTCACTCACAGAGTGGGATCCACACTTCACCCGTGGTTACTACTCGCGTCAAAAGTCGAGTACTCTTTACGCGGCGCAACTTTAATCAGAGAGTTAGCTGGGTCGGGGAAGTGTCTTGTAAGGGGAATGAGAAGCAGTTAATACATTTGTACTGTCATCTCAGTCATTTGAAACTGTATATAAGGATCATTAATTTGATCATAGATTTCAGTCTCCACACCTACAACTTTCTGCTGCCCCATATCAAATCATATTCAGAAAACAAAAAAAAAAAGAAATCTCATTAGATACACACAAAACTAGGCTCCGTGTCTCTTGGGGGTCTTCACACGAATACATTTAGGAAAATCTGTGGGAGGTGATCTCTTTTGTAGTTGACTAAAACTTTGTGTTTATTCTGCAGAACAGGAAAAGGGTGGACCTTCCTCTAAAGATAACAGCGGCTGCAGGTTCTATTATGGCTTACATGAGGGGTAGAGTTGCTGCACCATGCTGTAGGTGGTCCTGAGAGGATGTTTCCTGAAGCCTTTCAAGTGCTTTAAGAAGTTTACTTAGTCTTATCACATACGGGTGGAGAACAGAGCTCTGGGATATTCATGTGGGCATTATGTCAGTAAATTAGTTTACATTTGATTGCTAAGGATGATACAAGAGTGATTTAAGGGATTTTAACATGTGATTATGGACTGTCACCACGACTTAAAAATGACATATGTTGCGTTTAGACACCTCTCCTCACATAAGGAATGCAAACACACCAAAGTTAGCTCTACCAAAGAGCAACTTCTTACTTCACAAGGAGCACTCAGTTCTCACCTGTCCTGCACATGCAATTTGCTAAATGAAAACCCCTTACATATGATAGAACTGAAAATACAATGAATCAGAGCTTTTCTTGGACCATAAAACATCCAATTAAAGCAAAAAAAAAAAGGAATGCTAATAAATGAACTCTGGCGCTTTGCATTTGCCTTTTGTCACTTGACGTTAAATGAGGCTCAGGAGGAGCAATACAGCACCATGGGACAAATAATATGCGCATACGGTCTGTGATTAAATCTGAGACAGCTCTGTGGCTCCTGCCCCCCAGAGAGCGCTCCCTTTGATTAGGTGTGCTGTCCACAGATGAACAGTGGTTGGAGTTCATGTTTCCACAGGCAGAGTGAAGCCATGAGAACCTGTATATTAGCAGCTGGCTACTTCTGATAAGATAGCTTGTGTGCAACCTTGTTTGTATGTGTCGCTGCTGTTATCAGACCAGCCAGCGATGCCTTAAGCCTTTTGTTATGACACTGAGCCCAGTACTCCTGACCAAAATACACTGCTTAAATGCAAAAACAAAATGTATTTTGTGTGTGATACAACACACAAAATGTGTTGTATGACTTTTCAAGGAGTGAAGCAGCATACATTACCATTTGCGCTTTGTGTTACTTATGATGATTTCCTCCTTGTGAGTCTGCACCCAACCTTAGTCCAAAAACAAACACATACTGATAAGGACAACTGAAAGGTAAAAGTCTACTTTTTACTACAGGAGTGACTTGATTCAACTTCTTCCAATTCTGTTTGACTCATCTCGCTGCAGCACTGCTTCTGACAATAAATGTTGAATAAATGATGCATTTGGGTGGATCATATTGCTACTTCTTTTTATGATTATGCACACTGAACGATGTCATGCAAAGTTAGAAATGCAAATGTTTCTTCAGGGTGATGACATGCAGGAAAGAATATCACTTTTGGTACCATCGTATTATTACCTTTATGCATTTTGTATTATAATAAAAAAAGATCATACGTGTTCCCTGTGCATACCTGGATACAGATCATTTAAAGATGATCAGGTACCAGTTCAGGCATCAGCCCTGTGTTCAGATGCAAAATATGCAGCATGGCCAATTAGTAGTCAGCCAGTCACTGCTGCTGCCGGCAGTTCGGTGATTAATGTCTTTAGGGTGTAAGTAAAAAGGGCAGTGAAGGATTTCTTGATAAATGATCAAGAACTAATTAGTATATTCAAATTTTACCTCTCTATGGATGAACTGTAGGCCGACACTGTGCGCAGACGTGTGTATGCTTGAAAATGGCCACATGCACACACTTTGTAATGTGGATGGAAATGTAAAGTCTCATTATCAGATTGAAATTTGTCAAATCATTTCAATTTTTAGAAACAAAGTCAGATTAAAAGAGCGAAAGACCTGGGACTAACAGCACTTAGCTCACTACTTGGGCTGTGATCCCCCCCTGATGGATATTTTGAGTTACTGTAGCTTATATGAGAGTGTTGCATAGCCACTTATTGTGTGAGCTCTTCTTGCTCCTGTTGTTGTTCCACCATCAAACACTCCACACTGAGCAGAATTAGGGAAAGTATAGTAGCAGAAAAACCAAAACGTTTGCAACAGTCGGTTTACAGACTTGTTTTGTATTTATCTACTTATTTTACAGCATTGCATTTTTTTTGCTTGATGTGCCCCTGATTTGAACGAGCTTCAAACACGTTTGCCATACTATAACTGGCCTCACTTAACACAACCCTGAATACAGTTTAAAACACGCAACCCCCGATCTGAAATCCATAATAAAAACAGTGCAACAGGCCACAGTGTCTATTTTATTCCACTGGGGGGCGTCAAAGTCTGACATTTTCAAAGTATTCACATAGTAGCTTTACACAAAACAAATATTCTGTAGATCAGTTTGTGTGGCGGAAAGTATATTGCTAATATTATAAATTATGTTATATGAGAATATTATATAGTGCATTATAAATTAATTTAATGCTTTTATTTGACACATGTTGCTCTATTAACCAGGGAAGAGTAAATTAGTGAAATTAACGAGGAGCTGTTGAACGCAACATTAACTTGACAACCACGTCATGAAGCAGCGCGAGCTAGTAGACAGCAGCTTAGTTACCGTTAAATTAAATGACAAATTGGCCTAGCTAGCAGCTAGTCGTCGCTGTGGCTAACGGAAACGCGTTGACAGCGTGGAATTTCTACGCTAGCAGGTTCACTGTGTTTAATTGCTTGAAACAACTCATTCATCACTTCAAGATGGTTGTGGACGACCTCCAGTTCATGAATATCCTGGTGGGAAAACGCATCAAACTGACCCTCAAGACTTCATCTTTCCTCGGCGTCGTCCAACGTATCAACCCCAACAAAACGCTGATTTTGGCGGACGGTTAGAAAAACGTCCATTGCGTCATTTTGCATAAGATTGTTGAGAAGTTAACTTAATAATTAGTTCTGTCAAAAGTCAAACATTTCACTATGCGTAGCTAAAGTTATATTAACTTTTGCTTATTGTTTCAGTTGTTGACGGCAGTAATGGCTTTAAATGTCCTGGCTCAAAAGTGTTCTTCGGGCATGAGATTCTGAATGGTGAGTTCGCTCATGACAAGTAGTCTCTGACAAAGTGAAGTCGGCTAAATATTTATAGGTTTTAAAAAAAATTTTTCAAATTAAAAGTGTTTATCTGACATGACGTTTTTTGTATAATTTAATTAACAGTGGAATTTACCAATGAAGCAAACGCTGACAATGGGTAAGTGCTCAACAAACAGTGTCACTGTTGGTGACCTTGACTTGGCCGTCAACACTAACATGCGGTGTGTTGCACAGAAATATTCATGACCACAAGATGAAAGGGAACTTGAATGTGGAAAAGTTTCAGCCGTACAGGAAGGCAATCACATTGGGTAAGGACAACAAAGGCATGGGATATTATTTCAAGTTATGTTAATATTCAGAATTCAGCATACCTACAGCTTCATATACATGTCTTCAAAATGGAAATCGTTAATCACTATTGAGAGGATCCTTATTCGCAGATGATGATGAAGATGATGATGAGGAGTATATCAACTTCGTAGTCATTGATGAGTTTCATGAGAAGTTTGGACCTGCTGTAAGTTGATTTTGAAGTTCCTTCATATGCTCTTGGCATTTCTTTTTCAGTATGTGTACACTGTGTAATGGTGGAGACGTGTATTTACACAGACCTGTTGTCTTACAAACTGCACAATATCTTGAGGTCTCATCCTTCAGGTGATGCACATCAAGAAGCAGCATGTGATAGGTGTGGGAGCTGACGGAGTCGAGGTGTATAAGCATGGGAGACTGTGTTGGCTGCAGGTGAGAAGTTCTGAATTCCTGCTTTTTTGAGTCCTTCCTTCCTTCCTTCCTTCATGGCCTTAGCTCCTTTCATGTTTCTTTTCCATCCACACAAGAATGAAACAAACAAAAAAAAAAAGAAGAAAATAACAAAAAACAGTTCTTCATTCATCTAGATTGCCACGAAAAACAAAGTGTACCTGTTTGATATCCTGTTGCTCGGAGCCCGGGCCTTTAAGAATGGTCTCTCCATGATCCTGGAAAGTGAGCGCATACTGAAGGTGAGCTGAGTAAACAGGCTCTAAATACTTTCCAGTCACAGTGATGATTCTTACCATAAATAACACCTGTGTTGATTGTACACTTGTTACAGGTCATTCATGACTGTAGAGCCATTGTTGGATGTCTGACTGCTCAGTTTGGAGTAAAGCTAACCAACGTCTTTGACACACAGGTATTACGCAGAGGCCTACATTAGAACACTATGTTGTGTGCATCACGTTTGCCTTTCATGTTTCTCTCCTGTATATTTAGGTGAGCTTACGTGTTTCCTGCTTTTCTTTGTGCATGTGTTAAGGTGGCAGATGTCATGTGCTTCTACTCAGAGACAGGAGGTTTCCTTCCCGACAGAGTCAGTACTCTGCAGGAGGTGGTTAGTCTCCATCTGAAGGTGCCCTTCTCCCAGCTCTTATCCCTTCAGATGAAGTCACAACTCACCAAGGTACAGCACTCGGTCTCATCCAAGATGTTTTTTGTATTTAACGTCTGGTTGTATCTGTGTGCACTGTAATCACTGGTGTGTGTGTTTTTACAGGAAGAAAGGGAGATGTGGCACAAGCGGCCCTGTCCTGTACCCCTGCTTAAGGTGATGGCTCTGTCAGTGATCCACCTTCAGCCGCTCAGGATGGTGCTGCTGGATACTCTCATGACAGACTACATGGCCCTGGTGGATTCATACCTTAACAGCAGCCACTGCGAACCTGATGAATTAGAGCATGTCAGCATGGTGGGTAATTCACAATTTTCACAACTCACGGCAGGATAAATGTATTTCTGTGTAGGTGCTTTCTATTTTTTTACTCATTGATATTTTTCAGATTGATTTTAAACTGCTTCAGTGTGTATTGCTTCCATAAAACACAAAAAAAAATTTTTAAACATTCTTATTTATTTAAATAAAACACTCTCATTCCAATATATACATTGAAACTAGGGATGTGCGTATCGATCTAGAAATATCAATACTTCCAATCTAGATGTGTGTTTTTCAGAATCGATCTTCACATCAAAATATCGATCCCAAGTCCTCTTTCACAAGAAATAATCATGCTTTTATGACACCAAATCTGTAATCAAATCTAAAAGAGTAAAAAGGGAAATCTGTAGTCAATACTTGTGTGGGATATAAGAACTACTTTTCCTTCTGGCTTCCGCTCTACTCGCGCGCACACGGCAGCAGTCCTGTCAGCCAGTGCTCATGTTATCAGTTGCCAAGACTTGTCTAAGTTAAATCTTCCACATAGCATATATGTAAGCAGGTAAACAAACGGTCTACGTGTTTGCATCTTAAGGAGAGCGTGCTGGAGTTGCCCAGAGAGCTCAGGCAGCTGGAGAAAATGCGTTGTGAGCGGCAGGAGTGGGCTGCCAACCACTTCCCTGTCACAGAGCAAGGTCTGCTGGCTCGCTTCAACCCCCAGACTCAGTCTCCATCCCAGGTCTCACCTGCAGCACAGGACCATAGCCAGACTTCCTTTGAACCTGCAGCTGTGGAATCACCTTCCTCACCACAAGTGGACATTCACAAGCCACCCACAAGCCCTCCAACTGTAACCAGTGTTTTGTCTCTGGATGTCCATGCCTCCCCTGACCCAGCAGATCTCAAAATGTCTGCAGCCAGTGTCCCGTCTCTAGGTCTAGGCAGAGGGAGCACAGAGGTAATGATGGACACAATAGGTAGAGGAAGGCCCTTTGGGAAGGAGCAGTCATCTATCCCGGCCTTTCCCGCCATAGGAAGAGGCTTCCTCCTACAAATGTCACAAGCTCAGATCCCCAGAGAGAGCAGTGGGGACAAGGACACTCCAGGTAGGATGGGGACGGCTGCTTTATGCCCCGACCACACACTGACCCAAGAAGTGATGCCCCAGCCTGGACACAGTGCTAATGACCTGCCAAAGGCCACCTCTGGCTTGACAGGCGACCAATTTACACCGACACCCCAGACCCTCTCATCTTCACTCAGGCAGTCATTCAGGTCTTTCAGATATTAAGAGTGTTACGAAGCCATACAGTGATGTCTTTAAAAGTGTTTGTTCCATTGTTTGTGATTTCCTAGTGTGGCCAGTAGATGGCAGTAAATATTCTGTTTTGTGCAAAGGTTGTTTTGATAATAGGTGTTTATAAAAAGTATTTTATGTTTGGGGAAAAAAGATACAAAGACTTTGTTGTTTGGACATTGCATGCCAGTTTACTTAAATATATTTGTGACAAAACATATGTCAGTCTCTTGCTTTATTTTTAATGATTTACATAGGCAGGGTGTCTCCAGAGCTAAGATCAATTTTGTTTTGATCAAGTGGTAATTGATTGGACTTAACGGGGACATCATGATAATCTGTATGATATTCAAAAATTCAATATACAATTGTTTGGTTGTTTTTAACATGCAGAATGTGTTTTGATTGAATTTAACCGCCTCTAAGTGCCAAGAAATATTAGAATTGGCTGGTGGAACACACACACTACAACCAAAAACGGCTCCACATGCCCATTAAAACACAGTGTGCTAAGCTTCGCACGATTGATTACTGTACAGCATGGCTTCTGCGCTGCAGTTAATTGATTGTGAAAGCAGAGATGGGCATTGACGGATCTGCTGTTAGTTGAGCAAAAATATTGCTAGCAGACACTTCTTTTGATTACTGATGACAAAAAACCCCATTAGATTTGGCACAGGCTGAACAGTGATACTGACTCTCTGCAGTTCAAATGGACACGATGACAGGTGGCTTACACCTGCTACGTGTTCAACAAAAGCAGATCTTATCCATCTAATTTGCTGCTTGAGGTGCCATCCAGACTTTGCAGAGAGGCACTGCACTGCCATTTTGCTGGGATCATCAGAGGTTGATGCCTGGGATCAAAACAAGGCATGGACACGACAGCAGGGCATTGGTGCAGCCTGCAGTGCGAATGGCCCCACCGTATTAATCACATCTTATTGCTATGGTTATCTACATGCAGAGGCTTGGGCCCTTTCCAGAGCTTTCTAATTGAAAGCATGAAACAGATAAAGTAGGATTTTAATTAACTGGGAGGCAGCCCGGCACAAAGCCTTGCATCTCTCTTAGCAACCAGCTCCTCCTCAGCTTCTGCTAAACACAAGCAGGGTGGATCCTACCCATATGCCTCCTTTAACCCTTTGAAATGTGGTTGTTGCTCAGTCTGTATGTGGGTGGATTCAGCAGGGAACAAAAGGTTTAACACATCTTCAAGCTGATTAATTTGACATTATTGTTGAGCTACTGTACTTGAATCTTCCATAAATGAATTTAGTGTACCACAACTTTTAAATGTAGACTTGACTGCATTGACTTGCTTGGTAGTGTTTATATTTAGGATTCATTACACATAGGAGTCCTGTATGGCTACAGGATGGTGGCTTGTTTTATATATCTGCGTCACTCAACATGTGATGATGTTTGTGTGACTGGAAGGGGAGGGGGGGTTGAGCTGTGGAGGACAGGCTCTTGTCATTGACAACCAGATTGGGGCTCTTATTTTAGAGGACCTTGCATTTCCTCTCCGTCACAATAATGCCTTATGTGCAGCACTTCCTGTTTCTCAGGCCTGGGAGGAAGGAACAGGGCGCTTGTCACACGGTAGTCGCCACTTCCTCCCCCTGCTCCCAAACTTCAGACAGTGTTGTGTCCTTCAGAGGGGAAAGATGACTGCACCTTTAGCATCACGGCAGGATGCTGCCCAGCTATTTTTAGACACATGTCGGAAAGGTAGCGCACAGACATAAACACAAACTTTAGGATGTCCAGCTGTGTTGATTTAGCATCTGAAAATGGAGGTTCAACTGTGTACGGCCAATTATTGTTTTGGCTGAAGAGTGAGATTAAGGAGGCCTGCTTTTTGCTCAAGGTGTTATTTAAATAGGTGACCTATAAACAGTGATTATCACTTTAAAATATTAGACTTGTTTTCCTCTGTACCATTTTGAACTACTATTCAAAAATACAGATATTTTGCTCAATCAAAGGTGTTATTTCTGTACCATTATTCAACCACACGGTATCAGTTGGCAACAAAGCCACCCGGACATGTGCCAGACTGCATTATTGATCACCTAAGCTTGTGGCGCCCTTCTGACAGCGCCCAAAACAAAGGTATTCTCTCCCCCCTAACCCACCGCCTTATTTATTTCTACCATATTGCTGTCATACTGCAGGGGCTCTAGTTACCAACAACACTAAAGCTACAAGGTATTCAGAACAGGCGAGTGCTCCTAGGCAACCATCCCTCCTCCTGATAAGTGTTAGGCTACAGATTTGTTCATAATTAATAGGCTTTTGTTAATTATTAAGAACAGAGGGATAATTTACCAAAACCACTCCCTTTAAATGGAACCTTGTTAGAATTGTCTTGTTAGCTGGTTTTCACTGCTCCTAAGCACAAAATTCACTGTTGACTTTGCTGACTCAAGTGCACATTCAGATCACGGTGCATTTCTCTGTTCATGCTGAACACAGTTTGGGCCACTGGACTGTCAATAATCAGACTGTTTATGAGCTTTTTAAATTTACACTCATGATTGAGTCTCGCCACGTAGACATTTCTCAGTTGATTACTATCCTTGTTTCATCACTTTATCCTTAGGCGGCAGACTTGGCCAGAAGCGACCTATTTGATTGGCTTGTTGAAAGAACTTGATCTGCTGGTCTTACCTGAGTAATGCGGCACAAAGAGATAGATTGATAGGCAGCATTCAGCAGTTCACGAATGTGGCACAACAAATTAGACACATGTCAACAAAATAATCTCAATTTCATTATTCATGTAACCACATGTAATCCCTTTGTATTCGTGAGCAGGCAGGAGTGTAATCAGATATCGGGTTCCACTATGACACTGAACTATATCCCTGCTGCCAATCTTCCATCTGTTAGGAAAAACCTATTGTTGAATCCTGCTCAAACACACACACACACACACACACACACCCCTCGCTCTCACACATTCCTAAATGACCCTCTTTTGCTCTCCCCTGGTCATATTCAACGTGAGAATGAATATTTAACGTGAGAAAGGCTGACCTGTCCAGATGGCCTCTCAAGTAAAGCAAAAATGAGAACAAAACACAGCATCAATATTTCAGCCAGTCTTTCTAACGGTATGTATGTATCCCTGCAGTCAGGAAACCCAACTCAGGAAGGCCCCTCAATATGCACACTTTCATTCACACACCCGCATGCACAGATGCAGGCCCACAATATGCATCTTTATGAACTGCTGTGCCATGTTTACTCAGGCAGCATGGAGCATAGGACCTTAAGGGCCTCTCCAAAGGAACCAGCCATATTGTGACCTTCAGCTGGGACAGACGAGCTCAGATAGAGGATGAATGACAGATGAGGGTGCAGATGAGACTGTTTGATGTAGAGTGGGAGAGTGGGCCTTAGGAATGTCGGTCCTCAGCTGGTCTGACTGTGTGCATACGTACGCAAATGAACACTTTTAGCCGAGTTAGCAGCTTGGCTCTATGGAGGGCAATGTTGCTCGCTCGGTTGGCCCACCACTTTGTTCCAGACAACTAATCGATGGATTGCCATGAATGTTTGTACCAACATTCCCTGAAGGATGAATCCTTATGACTTTGGTGATATCAGGGCCATTATCAGGTCAAAATTGAAATTTGCCCAATTTTTTTTGTTTTTTGATTAGATACCCGCAAAACTACATGAGATTCCCTTCAGCCCCAGCTGTATCAACTGTGTTTTGTGCTAATTAGCAAATGTTAGCATGCTAATGCATTTAATTAATGCTCAAAGCACCGCTGTGCCTCACACAGCCGCTAGCATAAATGTAAACTCTTAGTCTTGTTAATAAGTGTGTGTTTGAGAGAGAGTGTAAAAAATGAGATTTTGTATTTTAACATCTTTAAATACACAGATGTCCTTTAAACCTGGTCTGGGTAGGCACAAGCATGAACGCAGAAAGACTATGTGAAACCTATTCTGGAACTCACAGGAAGGTTTGATAGTCCATTGCCTCTTTTGTATAATGTGTACAATAACATTAAAAAAGACTTGGAGGGAAGGAGAGAGAAATTTGGATGGCATGCAACAAAGGTCCGATGCTGAATTCTAAATCATTCATGTTGCAGCCAGAATACTCTAATCCATCCAGTCTTTGTAGAGAAAAAGTTTTGGTCTTTCAACCATACGCTTAGCTCAGGGGTAGAGGCCCAGCGCACAGCAGGATCTAACCAAAGAAAGTCTTCATCACATCAGAAGAGCAGCTGAACGCTTCTGAGCCTTTTGGCTGTCACTTAACCAACCACAGAGTAACTGGCCTGACCACAGTCCCCGGGGCTCAGTGACTGCACTCTCGTTCACGGGAGGTAATGACAAAACGAGCGGGATGTTAACGATTTGTGCAACAAACATGGACATGTATTAGCAGGCATGCAAATTAATGATGCAAGGCCCCCCATCAAGCTTATAATGTTCAGAAATAATCTGGAAAATGATTTAGAAAAATGAGGGCATTAAAATTGTTGTAAATATGATAACTTTGGACACATCTAAATTCCATTAATCAATCAATTTAGCTGTGATTAATCTTCTGTAACATCAAGCAAAAATTGTCCTCCAGATTTCCTTGCATCATTGGCTTTGAGAGATTTTCAGGCTATGCTTGATTGAGAAAGGCCACTGTTGGTCAAAAGAAAAGGTATTTATTCACCAGAAATTCTGGTAATTAGTTATAAGAATATTGGCATCTGCCTCAGCTACAAATGTCTTTTATTTAAAAGATGGGAGATGAGCTTTTGGCAAGTTTGTCATAATTAAAGCCTGCATTGTGTAAGGTGTGTGTGCGTGCAGGCACAGATGAGGGGGTAGTTGGAGTCACAGGGAGGGCCTGGAAGAAGAAGGGGTGGGTGGGGCTCCCTGTGACTGGCTGAATTAGTGCCCGCTGGTTTGGCCTGGCAGCTGCTCTCTGAGCCTGGCACGCTGACAGCCTGGCACCGGGGTGCTGTGTTGTCAGGGCCGACCAGCAGACAGTTCGGGAGGCGGTAACGTCAGGCCCACCAAACACCACCTCTTTCACCATTGCGGGCTTTGTCTTCGTACCAGCTTGCCATACTTACATTACTTGTTATGGCAATATCACTGGATTAGTATGAGATTGAGTTGGCTAATTAAAAAGGGCAAATTACATCAGGAAAAATGTGATTGCAATCCTGAGCCTGTTTTGGCATTTAGTCATAATGAAAAATGTGACCATTACGTATTTCTTAAGCAGAGTTAGGTTCAGGTGTCACATTCACTGTGCTGTGCCTTGTCGCGTGATTGGCTGAAGTAAAGACCACATCTGCATGATTCACTTAAATTAAATGTGAGACACAAAGCAATGCCATCTGTTTTAACACCTACTTGTGACTGCAGTAATATAAAAACCAATATGCATTTTGAGATTTATGGAAATCTAAGCCAGATATGATGATGGAGGATCTTTTTCGACACCTTTTTAATCACTGAAATTTCAGGTGAAACACAATTTAACAGGAATACTGTGCTCCCATAGGAATGTGCATACAAATTTTGGCACATTTCACTGAGTATTTTATAACTATCTTCAATCTAAGGCTGCATGTTTGTGAGACATTTAAATTAACCATCAGCCATTTGCAGTGGTACATTTTGAGCTATTTCATCACCATTGTAGTGACATACTGAAAGTGTCATCGTGTATGTGCTGCAGGCTCCTAAAGGTGTTTATTGAGTCTTTGACCACCCTTGTGTAGAGGGTGTCACTCATGGGATTTGGGTAGATGCTGGGCCTGCCAGGGCCGGCTGGGCCTGCCTTGGCCCAGATGCAGCGGCTTCTGTCCAGGCATGGCACTGGGATATCTGTGGGGCCCAAGCACACCAGCTGCTATCTCTGTGTCACAGACAGCTGGATGTGAATATTCATACAAAGTGCAGATTAATGTGTGCTTGTTTGGCCCCACATGGTGGGCCATCAAACAGGCCAAAGTGTGAAACAGCTCAAAGAAGTCATAGGTGTAAAAGCACTATACTAGTATCCTCCACTGCAGCGTGAATGGAAAACCTCAACCTGAAGTACATGATGAAGAGGAGCAATGTGGTGTGAGTCCCATTAAAATGTGGCTTAGGGTTGAACGTAACAATAAGTTGGTTAACATCTATAATATTCTAACATAGATTTTAGCTGCTGTAGCATGATGGCTCATTCACAGTGTTTATATTCTGGCTGTGGGAGGACTGGAGAGCAGCTGCCCAACTTTTCTACCAGTGGCCACTCCAATGCCTCAGCCCGTGCTCAGTCCAACTTCTCCTTTGGTTGATGCCATTCATCTCACGCCAGTAGGAGGCGACCAGCAAAGACTCCCACATTCGCATTCAGAGAAATGGCCACCTTCCACAGCCGTGACTTGATCAACCTTGGCCTTCTTTGAGATGTGTTTTGGATTGAGTTTTGGTGGCTGTTTGGTCAAATAATCTGCTGGCGGTCGGCAATAGAATCTGTGAATGTGTACTAGTGTGTGTTTTGAAACTGGAGTTCTATAAAATGAGCAGATGGTCTTTACTTCCCCGCCTGAATAAGTGGAGTGAACCAGTGGGCACACAGAGGGAGATTTGTGGGTAAACTGTTTTACCTCCCCTTTCTTTGTGTTGTAATGGGGAAGGCAAAATGGTTGCTAACTGCTGAGTGACAATGGCTCGGCTCTAATGAGAGCAAAGTGTTTTTGGTGCTGCTGGTATAATGAGGATGAAGTGGGGCAGCTAATTATTGCAACCGTCTGAAGGTATCGGCGCCAGACGAGCCTGTATTTTATTTCCACTATAATACAATTGGTGTCGTTGTCCAGTATTTTTCGAATTTGCCAAAATTGTTCATTCAGGTGATGTTGAAATGTGTCTTTGAATCAGAACACCAGTATTTTATCACTACGGTGAGCAGTCTACTGTATTGTAATCCATCACAGGACAGTAAAACCATACACTGATTGGGTGTATATTTTATTTGCTCAGGCAGGTGTGCTGCAGCCCTTATCACCTGCCTGGCCCCTCGCTGACCCTGAGAACCTGTTTATCCAACACAATACCAGTAACACAAGCTCTAAAACCCACAGGTCGTGAAAGCTTTGATTCTTAATGGTGAGGATCTCTTTGGCAGCCATGTTTGTCTGCTGGGTGTCTAGGTAATTTATGGAGGAAACGGTGTGCGGGTGTTCCTTTCCCATTCTATGAAGTGTCCCCCACTTCCTTGTCTTAAATTCTTAGTACACACAGTAAACAAACATGCTATCAAATAATCCACCATTTTACTTCTGTCAGTCATCAATCATTTGAATGTGTTGTCCAGAAAAAAATTATTTTGTTTTAAATTCCGCTATAATCACTCTGTAGAGATTTCTGATAATGAGCTTTATTTTGCTTCCAGAACATGATTGATATTGGTTGATTACAGAGTGGGTTATATACTTGGATAAACAGTATACAGTCTCCTCATAAACAACAAGCTAGCACTGATTGCTGTACCAATGCCCAGTCAGAATCCAACTGGATAGTAATGATTGCCCTTGCAGAGTGGGTGCAACACATAAACAGCTCATTTATAAACAAAAGGGGCAATCTAACTGAGCTTGTTGGAGATTCTGACACGTGTAGAGTCATGGGATACACAGACTTTGGATGATAAAGCAAATATGTCATTCTTAAATTTTAAATTCTAACACACATTATTTTACTAGCTTTACTGTAAAAATACTTAATGTGTCTGCACGTGAGGAACCTGTTAAAACAGGCACCTTGCCATTGAAATGTGCCAGTAAATATATAAATGTGTCATTGCTCACTGTGCAAAAACAGCCAATTTTGACGTTGGTGTAAGAGCATGGGACAACATTTAGCAAGACGGTGAAACTTTGCTATTTTTAAAAATTAAATTATAGAATTAGTTCAAGTTGACTTTTTTCCATGAGAAGTTAGAGCTTTTAAGACTCTAGAGGTCACTTTTTTTATTCTCCCTTACGTAGAAAAAAAACTTTATATTGTGTAAATAGAGATAAGAGCCACATGCTATTTCATCTTTTGAAATTTATGGTTGCAGAGTGTGGGTGTAACAGAGTTCACAGAGCCCACAGAGCCCTAAAAGGAGACATTTCTGCAGAGGCTTACAGTTTCCCATCAAGCCTGTGCCTTTGCTCTCTGTGGCAGCACTTTCCCGTCATTATGAGGGCTCCAGAGGAGAAAGAAGCAAAATGGTTTCCAGGTTTTACTTTAATCGGAAGAGGGAGGGAGGGGTGAGGGGAGGTGGGGGCTTGGGCGCAGGTATCTCCATCAACTGTGGACAGACGCTCAGTGGAGTGTGGGAAACAAGCACACAGTACTAGTCGGTCACAGTGACATAACATGAAACTGAAAAACTCTACCCTGCCTCATCCTGCACATATATACACAGCAAACACACACACGAGCGTGAAAACTGTATTTTGTATTGGACTGTATTGGACTCACTGAACATACTTCACTATTAAGATTATCATTTGCAGATCAGTCTTTTATGCATTATTCTCAGGTTGTCAACCAGAGGCAGCCATTAGAACAATGAGCATTGTGATGTCTGACAGTGACAAACCCCTCCAATTCTCTGAGTTACACCGGGGGATGACACCCATATGGGGGGAAGTGGGTGTAGATTAGGAAGGGAAATGACACAATTTCCAACTTTAATTGTGTAACAGACAAAACGACAGCAGGGGTCCTGAGTTTCAGTAAGTTTCATGTCAGCTGGTTTTAATGGCAACATGACATCATTAAATTTGATGTTTCCAAACTGCTGCTTTCTTTTGACGGGGCTTACTTTTTGGTGTTTTCACGCTAAACAATAAGATAATAGGAAGATAAATGTGTCAAAGATGTCCCATAGTTAAGATAATGATCCCATCAAATGAATTAAACACTTCTAAAAGCCGTAACACACTGCATATAAACTTCAATTCAGCATACTCAGCAGGCAAGGTGGGTCCTCCATCAGGATTCCCACATTGTCCCCTGTCCAGAGGAGAGCCTTATTGTCTGAGGAGCCACGTTGTCTACAGAGGGTCCCATTCTTCTTTGTGCCCTGATAGGTTTACCAGCAGCACCATAGAATAAGGAGTCACTCTCTCCCATAGGACAAACAGGAACCAGCCAGATTGTAGCCCTGATGCTTATCTGTTTCTCCCACGACTACTGTCTGTGCATTGGAAATTAAATGCCACTAATGATATTTTCACAGTCCTTTTAGTCAGACTCTTCTGTACAGCAAGTCTTTGTGCTAAGCTAATCGGCTGTTGGCTCTAGCTGTATATTTAGGCCAACAGGCTGCTGGCTGTAACATTAGCTTCATGTTTACCATACAGACATAAGAGTTGTATCAATCTCATTTGAAAGCGCATGAACGTATTTCCTAGAATGTCCTATGTTTTCAACCTGTGAACAATCAATAGATGAAATGTAGTAAACATGTCAAAAGTACATGTTATCATTCATCAACATCCTCGCATTATGTGCTCTATCTAGATTTTGCGTCTGCAGTGCTTCTGGTATCTGGCCAGATCTGAGGCTTACAAAACCTCCACCTCACACACTTGGGATATCCAAAGAGCTCTGAGCCAAACTAGCAGTTCTGTTCCATTTGAACCTGTTTGTCTCTCCAACAGACACCTGCATCACAAGAGGAAGAGAGACACAACAAATATGTGTTGGGCTTCCAGCATCACACAAAACATCACCAGCTTTAATGTTGTCAATGTGCCATCTTCCCCTGATGAATACTGGCTGCCATGGTAACAGTTTTTTAAGGAGACTGATGATGGGTTAAAATTAGCCTGGCAGGCAGGAGCAGAGGGTGACCATCTTCTGTCATCAACACCAACTTGGGACATTCCAGCTTTAATAGTTGGAGTTGGGTATGTCTGGAATATCTCCTTATACTATGGAGAGGAAGTAAGGGCACCAACTTCCAGACCAAGATCACCATTCTTAGGTTATTTTTATGGCATTTCTTCCCTTAACTTGACAGAAGAGAGTGACAGGGATCATGGGAGAGGGTCTCAAACTGAGGACGTTGAGGTTAAATGGTATGTGTTGACTGCTAGCCAAACAGGACAAGCCTCTTCAAGATTGAATCAAAATTAAGAGAGGTTACAAATAAAGTACTGCCAAGAAAAAGAATAATGGAAGCTGAAGTAGATTAAAAAAGACCATTGGATCCTAAATACAGTATGTCAGTTGTTCTGGTGATAAGCTTCAATTTGTAGGGTTTGTCATGTCCCTAAGGGTTCATTACTGCTGATAAGGAAATCAAGAGATGCAGAGCTAAACAAATGCAAATGAGGCATGCATTATTTGTTCCTGTACTAAACTGGAAGCACTCCTGTGATACATTGTGATATAATTTAAAGCAAACATGCTTAGCTTTGCATAAACAATCAAAGTCAGAGAACAATCCACTCTCCTATAAGGGAGGAACTTCCTTCTGATTTCCCCTACACTTGCAGGAATATTGTTATTTTACAGAGGGGGAAGTTGCTTTCGTACTGAATGGCAGTCATTTTTCATACTCCTGATGACTGCCAGGATCCCTTTTCCCTCGCCTTGCAACATTTCCTTATCAAAGCAATTTTGTTAAAGGGTAACTTGTTTGGCCTCATATCAAATGCCGTGCGAGGTTCTTTGTGTATCTCTTTGTGTATCTTAGTTGGTTCCCAGCATAGTTCAGCCTGGCTTGAGGTAGCAGGGAGCAAAAACAGCTGCAGGCAGGGCCTCATGTGTGACCTGCCCCCGCTGTCAAGGGGAGAATGACTACGGGCATAGTTTGGGGTGGGGGTGTGGGGGTTCTCATGTCACAGCTAAGGGCATGCTGATGTTGCAGGAATACTTTACTGCATATTTTTATTTGTGCTCCTCTGACAAGCCTCTTGACTCTTCAGAGACCTTTAATTCCTGGTCCCACTCTGCTCACTGTCAATCTCTGCATCCCCGGGGGTCATTTCCATCCATGGGAACATTGGTTGTGACAGAAGTCTTTCCTGAGGGGATGGCACAGGGTAGATCTTGACAGAAAATCACAGCGAGGCCAGGAAGACTGCCTCAGTTTTTGGACTGAGGCGGTTTGCGGTTACGGGGTGGCATTTTGCCTGCAGCTCCCTCTAAGGACAGGCCACATGCTCCTTCCGGGAGACCTAGGAAGTAAGAAGGATGTGTCACCTCTCCCTGGAATAGGCTACTGCTGCGGGGCCTTGATGGTGTAGGTGAGAGCATGAGGGCTGATTAAGGGCCAGGATGTGCGTGAGACATCCTCTGATGTTCAGGAATTCCCTCATTAAATTGTAATCATTATGTTGATGGTCAATGGGAATCAGCCTGCGGAATAAACAGGGGTGGTTCCTCCAGCAATTTCAAATAAACACACTTTTCATTTAGTCAACATGGAAGTGGTTGTCATTAATATGAACATTTCTTAAATGTAGCTTTTCCTTTGTAGTTTTCTTCACATCACAGGGCAAAATGTACTTGAAGTAAATGTATAAGTTAGTCCATATCCTGTAATTCATCTATACATATCCTAACCTCTTACTGTACACCAGCTTGTCACATAAAGTGATAAATGTGGAAATGCAATGGAATTGAAATAGCGCCAAGCATTCTGACTAAAGTGTAAAATTAGAACATTTCTTTCAGTTAGCCGCTAGTTAAGCGTTCTGGATAATATGTTTTTTTAATAGACTGAATTGCAGCAATTAGAGAGTCCAATAACATATCTGTTTAGTGTATGGTTCAGTGCTGGGGCCACATCACGGCCCTGATTTTGTTGTTGTTGTTTTTTTTTCCCTTTCCTGGCTCCCCCCTCTTCTCATGTCTGACAAATCGTTTCCAGCTAATTTACGATTGTCAAACTGTGGGAGAACAATACCCCGTGGACGTAACACGGCGCAAGCTCGACCGCTCTATGTCCTAGAGACGAGCGAGGTGTTCGCAGGAAACACTTGCTGAGATAACAAGATAGTAAGGAAAGGAGGGCCACTGAAAGGCCATGCAGAGGACAGCAGAGAGAAGGGGGGCAGGCTGACTTTAGAGGAATAGAGGGGTTCGCTTTAGACTGACCACTTAAACTGAAAAAGATTGTATTCATTTTAATCTGTTAAGATTGAATGCTCTGTTAAAAGGATGTTATAGCCTGGTAGTCTTTGGTGGAACATACTCTTTTACTGAGTCATCAACAGCTGATTGAGACATAAAATTATGGATATTGTCCTTGCTTCAGTGACTCACTTGGCTGACCGTCAGAGTCTGTGACGTCACACCGACTAAAGCTTTGCCAGGATAAATAGATCTCCACAGGGTACGACCCCTGCAACCAAACAGGGAGCCGCTGCCATATGGGTGCATGTAAACACACTCCCTGTCTCGCACACACACACACACACACACACACACACAATGCTCAGCCCTGCCTCCTGGTAAGACTAAATATTTGATAAAACAGTTTAGATGCGCATCTGCAGAGGTTGATTATATGTATTTAGCCCAGATAATCATTTCTGGATCTCATGTGCACTATAATTACAGACAGCACCTGTGCCTGGCCCACCTGCAGTCATTACCACACATGCCAAGCAGCAATTTAACCATAATTATATCAACAGGGGAAAAAGGAAACATTCAGCAGCAGTGCAACTCAATAACTTTACTAGTAAAAATAATGCTGCGTTTTCATCATGAGAGGAAAAACACTGTGTCAGTAGGATTCTTGGAATAATGAGCTACCAGAAACCGCAGAATGAAAACACTTAAAAATCCTGACCCCCCCAAGCAGCATTTAAATCTTGCCAGCTGGGTTAAGGTTAAGCAATACAGGTGACATGGAGGACAGCAGGATCAAGGTTATCAGTCAGGCTAACTGAAGTGTCTACACAGAGCCCAAGGATAGCCCAAGTATAGGAAGCAGTCTTCAAGGCTGCCATGTTTGTGTTGTGAGGACAGAGGTGAGAGGTCGAGCAGAGCTTTGAGTTTTTACATTTTTGAAACTGATCCCTGTTTGCAAGCAAGCTCCAGGGTGGTGAAGGGTACGTTTCTCCTCTATACAGTCACTTGAGTGGGAAAGAAGAAACAGGGAAGTGGCAAACCCTCTTAAGATCAATGAATGTGGTGGAAAAAGGAGTGACCGAGGGCAGCCAATAGTGGCCGGGCCACAGGGAGCTGAAGGGAGATAACGTAAACAAGGAAACCACCTGATGTGAGCGGGGTCAGATAAATGCTCAGCCCTCCACACAGGCAGGTGCTTCCTGAGTCCTGCTCTCCAAATCAGTTGAGCCTCGCTGCCCTCCTCACTTGCTTTCCTCATTCTTTTTCTGTTTTCTCAATCTGCCTTGAAAGTAGAATTCAAAGCATGAAAAACAGGGTGAAGATCAACAATAATCACTGCCTGTTTATTTCACACTGAAGCACAAAGTAAACATTCAGAGACAGTAAAAAGCAGAGTGCAATGAGATTCACTGAAGTGATGACGATCATACAGGCAGTAAAGATAAGACCAGCTTTCTGTTTGTCACTAGGACAGCAGACAGTGCATAATGGTGAGCATGTTTAACAGGGATCTGTGTCTGCAGATTAAGGACCTTTGCCAGTGAGGGACATTCAGGTAGAAAGACAATCTGCGTGTTTCCAGTTACAGATACACAACCTGCACTGACTGAGAATACCTTTTCGCATCCTAGCTCACCTCTCCTGCTGCTCTTTTCCCTTCTCTTTCTTTCTTTTTCGCTTTGCTGGTTGGTCTGGGATTGTTTTGTGCTGTCCAATGAGGAAGGAAGTTGGTGTGAGAAAGTGCCTGTTTTTTTGAGACCAACAGGAATTGGCCTCATCACAAGCAGTTCCTTTTTTTTGCCGCTGGAACAATGCACTGGCGTCACACCCCTCGACTGGACCTCGGCATTTCACATGGAAAAATGTTCCCAGAATTCCGCTCCCAGGCTCGGGGTAAGGCCGAGGATGGGGTGAGGGTGAGAGGGCGGGAGGTGGAGGGCTAAGGGTAACGGCTGTTAGCGGAGCGGGTGACATGAAGTGACCAGTGGACACTTGTCACTACAACAACCAGGGAAAGTAAAGTACCACTTTTCAAATCATGACATGTCAACAAAAGCAAAATAATGCATTGTACTGCAATGCAAACCTCAAAAGTAGCAGAGTTATTTGCATTCCTCATATAAACACCCTGCAATATGAAATTCTGGATTTAGCTTCTCAATGCAACACTAAAAAAAGGAATGATGATCTCTTCCATAATATCACAAATGTTTTCCTCCATTTATGACACCACAGTTAGCAGACCTGACCATGTAGCACTGAGCCTGCGTGTCCGGGTCTGCACTGGCCATACTGCCTCCAGGAAATAGCCATATGCTCAACTTACTTGGGTTGTAATATTGTCCAAATATTACGCCATATGGAAACGGCCGATGGAAACGTGAACAACATGAACCATTTCTTTATTGTTAAATATTTCTTTGATGTACTAGGACCCTCTATGTGTAGACTTAAAAGCACAACTCTGTGTCATATGGTTGGCATCACAGTATTGCACTGCAACTTATTTGCTCTGGTCTTAAAGCATAGGGCTGCAAAATAAACAAATTACCCCAACTAAAATGTGCAAGGTCTGCACTTGTAATATCAGTGTCATCCATCATTCTGGCTAATAAATCATCACGGGGTGTATGAGAACAGAATCTCTAGAGAGAAAGATTAATTTGAATGGTACAGTTAACTACTCATAAATCCTTTAGAAGGGCTCCAGCTTTGAAAGAAAACATAAAAAATCCATATGTATGCATCTAGGAGCGGCATAACGGACATTGTTATGTCACTGGACGGCAATGAGCAATCACGCCTCTTACACATTCGTTTTCCACAGTTTTTCCCTCAAAAGGAAGAAATCGGTTCTTTTAAGTGGGAGCATTGCGCAGTGTGATGCATTTTTGAAATGAGGGAATATTAAAAGTATGACATCTATCCTATGAGTATAGTCTGGAGAGCACAGAGTTCTTGAGAGATGTCAAATATTGGACAGAGACATGAAAATTGCCCATGAGAGCCAAGTCAGAGGAGTAAGAACTGGAGCAACTTGTCACTCACGGGGTCATGTCAACAACACTCCAGGGCTATTAGGCCTGGCATCAAGGGAGCTCCTCCTGGGCTACAGGGCCGACATCAGAAATTTGGCCGAATGCATCACTGTAGACATGAAACCCTTCTACAGATCTCATCAGTGAAGATCCAACCTCAATGAGCCTTTACTAGACAAACAGGCTGCAGCCAGACTCCTCACCACCATGCTCCCACTGAGAGAATTCATCAAACGACTTCCAGTCAGCCCCAGTTGTCTAAGTGCAAGGCTGGGTAAGCACTGACAGAGGCCTGAATGATGTCAAACATGGCGTGAAGCCCACTCGCTCTTTGGCCACAGGAACACAAACTGGTCGTGGCAACGTACACATCTGTTAATATCATGGCCAGGCCTTAAGTTGACTTGGATAACAATCACTTTACACAAAAGGATTTGCATCTGATGTTTGTCCTGCAGAGTGGAGATGGGCTTGTGTGTAAGTACACAGTGAGCAGTTATGAGGTCAAATACAGTTCAGCTAGCTAAATAGAATCCAAACAAAAGGTCACATTTGACGCTCGTGGCTGCAGAAAGCTCCTGATGACTCTTGGTAGGACAAAGAAAAGGCATTGCGTGGGCACAAAATATTACACAAGTGGTTTTCTTGAGCGCCCTCACACTCTCTTTACCTCTCACCTTCAGAGACACACATCCTCATGCATTACCCTAAAACATAACACTCCCACACTGGCGGCAGAACAATTTCCCAAGAATCTCTGTTTGTGAAATCGGAAGCTAAGTAGGAAACTGTATAGACCAAATGGAAAAAGGACAAACAAATTTCAAAAACATCGGACCCACCAAAAATACCTCTAGATCTGCCTATATAAACAAAGAAAAATATAGTGCAGTTTACTGTAGAGGTCATCTGCCCCTGGTCAGGAAGTGGAGGAAGAACAGCAGATTAGAGATCATTAAGTCTCTGGATAATTAAACCAGAATCACAGGCTCTTATCGCACCAAATCAAAGCATCTAACAACGTGGCATGCCGAGGTGAAATTACTAGATGCTAATCACGCTGATGGTGTTCAGTGATTATGTTGAATTTCCCCTTGGTGACATAGAGGCCAAAATCTTTGCAACTTTGAAGATTAATATTGGCTATTACTTTGATGAAAATGTCCCCTGATTCACAAAGCCAGGCAACTTCGATAAAAGACAATTAATAGGAGCTGTTTAAGTCTGCCTGTGGCACATCTGTGCTGCCAAAACCACTTGAGTACACAGAGAACCCCCCCCTCCACACACACACACACACACACACACACACACACACACACTGTGCAACACATTAAGGAAATGCACCTGTTCACACCTCCTACTAACAGGTAGGGCGTTCTTTGTGTAAATTGCCGGGCACCGAGGGCCTGGGGTTCCATAGTCTCAGGCTGGTCTTTCTGATTGGCTAACTGGTGCGGTTTTAACAGCCCTCTTCACACCAGCACGCTCTTCCCTCTCCTCCATTGATCTCTTTCCTTTTCCTGCTGTGACGTTTTTGTCTTGCGTAAAGCAGTGATGCTTTGACTCTGGCGAGGGAGGATTTCCTCAAGGCTACAGTAGCTTCTTTCACTCTCACACACACACACACACACACACACACACACACACACACACATAATAAGCTGTGCACTGGTATTCACTCAAGAACTGCTTGGACACAAAAACATGTTTGGCTTTTGTCTGCTGTGTGCCTGGGAGTGTCCTTTACATATTTATTCTCTGTTCAAGTGCAGCACAAACAGCAGCAACAGGGGGACAATGAGAGACAGACACGATAGGCAATGCATCTGTTAAAATGTAGCAGGATGTGACATCATTCGGCTAGAGTGACAGGTGTGGTAATGCCTGTGGTCCCTGCTGACCCTCCATGCGTCAAAGGCGGAGCTGTTCAGTTAGGATCAATATCAAGTATTGAAGTGTCTCTTGGCACACAGACAGCTGTCACACACACACACGGCCTCAGATCACCGCGACCTGATTTACGCACTTTCACCTGAGCAGAAGCCTTTTTAAAAGTGTGCTGTTTAGCCATAAATTACACCGCAGGTCATGATGCTACAGCCGTCCTTTCAACAGCTTTACTCAGATGTTGTGACACCTTCATGCATCACGACATGGTGTCAGTGACTAAAGTGTGTTGTTGGTTGCGTTGTAAGGGTAGAGGAGTGCTGACATGACTATGTTTTGTCAACAGCATAGCAAGAGGGCGGCTGGAAAGTTCCACAACAGAGCAGGGACTTATTAGACAGGCACCCATAATGTCAGGGTCTCTATATTCAGCCAAATGTCAGCTGGTTTAAAGGTTTTAAACAGAGTGGAAACAGGCATCATACGAGTTTTTACACTCAGTCATTTATGACGTGTTTAAAAGCTTGCAAAACGCAGATGTCAATCAAAATTGGCATTATGGGTCTAAAAGTGACATTCAATCAAATTCATTTAATATTATATTCCTCATATCCCATACGTCAGAACACATAGAAAGCCTTGTGCTTTTCATCAACTGACCATGTCAAAGCAAGCTGCAGTGCAGCTGACAACAGACATAAAGTCATGTTTTCTCCTTAACAGCAGGAAATTCAACATTTAATCCTTGGCTTGAGCACATGAAGTTTTTCTAGAAATTCCCTTTAGACCCTGGACCCCCACACCCACACACATTTCAACAATTTGGGCTGAAACAAAAATCCCCCAAAAAAGGCAGAATTAAGTTAGTTAGTCTGAAGGCAGTATTAAGTTAATACAGGGCAGCATGGTGCTGTGAGAGAAGGAAACTACCCCTTGCCTTTCTAATTGCAGCAGCAGGTGATTTCTCCTCTGAGGGCGACATGCTTAGATGCCTCAGATCCACTGGCAGCACACATCAAAAGCCCCATTGATTGGCTGGACAGATTGGGGCGTAGAGATCAAATGCGCTGTAAAGAAGTGTTAAACTGCTGTGCATTAAACAGGGTGGATATATGGACTAAAAGGGGCCATCTGTTAGCACTGTAGCTAATTTCCCATTGCACTTGCCCAGACTGTTGATACTATTGGAACACTGGCCCGAGCAGGTCCAAAGCGGGCCATGCAGCCCAGTAAAGCCAGGGGACAGATAAAGAGGAGAACGTGGTCCGCCCAGTATAAGTGCATCTAAGTAATCATACTATTAAAAAAATAAAAGAATTGAAAAAAGAAATGCTAAATGCATCAGGCAGTTTCTTCCAATCAAAATGTTATTTTTTATGGTTTGGATGCCAGCTGAAAAGCCACAGAACAATCAGAAGTCAGCTTTACAAAACACTGTCACAAAGAAAAATGATGTCTTATACAAAGCTGAGATGGAACTGTGGTGGGCCAATGTCTGTTTCCAAGGCTGTGTTTATTCTAGAGCAACACAGAAGAAAAGTGCCTGTTAGATTATTGTTTGTATTGGCCAAGAGTAAATACAGCTAAAATGTCTCATTATTCCAGGCCAGGCTTTGTGTCTATTTAAATACACAAAAATAAAATAAAAAGATCAAATCAGGAGATTAATAGGTAAATATTAATAAAGCCTGAGAGGTGCTTCTCAATATCTGATCCAAGCCCGTGTTTTCCATCATGCTGCGCCAAGAAGTTCCAATGCAAGCAACACAGCTTGTTTAGCGTAGGCTAATGCTTTACAAGGAATTGTAATCTGAGCTACAGTTGGGAAACTTTAACCATGGCCCATCAAATATTAAAGTGAATGGATGTTTTGACGTGTATGAAGGGAGGGCAGCAGCACCATTACACTGTATACTTCTCTTTACAAAAGAGATTGATTGGGCTCTAGAGTCCATGGCAGCCATATAAACTAGTGAGATGCCTCAAAAGATAAGTGAATTAAAGTCATTTTTCTACACAAAACAGAGCAGGAATACAGGATTAAAGCAGAGCACAGGGCCGCATTGATCCTCCACAGGATCTGTGCAATTCAGTCAATGGTGGGAACGCCAAACGCCTCAATACAGCAGAACTGTGAGATGTCCGGGCCTCTTAGTCACACTGCTCCAGACTCAATGGTCCATTGTCTCTGCCCTAAAGTGGAACCTCAGACCTATAAGTCAAAGGTGGGGGCTTAGAGATGAAGTCATCTCTGCAGGAGAGCTTTTCTGCCAGACACCTTCATGGCCAGGGAACAGTTCCTAAATCCTGTTCCCTCACTGTAAATTCTCGCAGACAAGTTGGCCTGCTGCAGGGGTGATAATGGTAACAATGCCTGTGCCCAGCATGAGTTTACATGAGATAAAAATGCATATGGCATTAGAATTTATTTGCTTAGAAACCTTTATATACTGTTATGAGTTCCTTTTTCTTTTCCCTCTTGGAACAATTATACAAACACTTGAAAGCAGAAGAAAGTTTTTACAACTGGCTCTAGTGGATGTTAGTTCAACAAACATTGTTACGCTACATGCAGGATAAAATCTCAACTTTAATTTAGACAAATTGGCTTTCAATTGAGGGCATTATGAGTTATGATGTTAAATAAAGGACCTGAACAGCCGTGCTTGCATTTGTTAGGGTCCTATTATTAACCATGATAAACACTGTAAACTGTATGCTCTTCCTCTCCACATGCGAGTGTGTGTTATCCTGAAATAAGCTTTCCAAATGATCCGGTTATAAAGGGACAAACCAATTAGGTCTGTTTGGGGCTCGTGGAAAAGATCTGTAAATATTTCCCAAGAAACACAATTACATTAATATTCATTTCAAACCTGTACAACAAGTCTTGGACGGCCAATATTTACTCATTTAGTAAAGATTTTTTTTTTTTTTTTTAAACGCTGCTTCTCAGCGGATTTATGAGTGAGACAATGTGTTTCAAATAAGTATCCATTATCATACAGCTGTGGCGTTATCTCCCGATCCTATCTAAAAATAAACACAAGAAACAAGAGACAAGGCTGCGAGGTCACACGCGTAAAAGTCACCAGGGGCGTGCCGGAGCGTAAAGACGCACAAACAATCAGTGATCCCTGACAAAAATGACTGGTTTTATTATTGCTTACTGTTGCTACTGAGTCTCTGTGAGCCAACGGTACATTGACTGACCTCGTCGACCTGTATTTCTTACAATATGTCATTGTTTGCAATATACTGTACTTAGGTTTAAGGGGTGATCAATCTGCAGCTTTCTTTGCAAAGCGCAGAAAAGGTGTTTGTTTTTGTTTTTTTGGGGACCAGTTGAGGAAAAGACGATTTCCTCCAAAATTATAACGACTGATGATGATTTCCAAGCAAAGAGAAGGTGGAGAGAAGAGTGGGCGGTGTTTAGTGACTGATAGGGTTTGTAATGGCACTACACAGCGGTATATAAACTGGGAGGGACGTCAAACGTCCTTCACTGGGAGTCACTGTGCGCTGATGCTCCGCCACATGCTCGCATCACTGTTGACAACACGAGCCTCGCATCAGCACAGCAAACTCAAACCACGTCTGACCGGCACGATGGAAGGCCAGCATAAAGACCGCAGACAGACTCACTTGTGGATATTGACGTTACTGATATTTGTCTAACCTCTAGCACTGGATAACTCGGTCCTTTCCAACTTCTTCCTCTGGATACGGGCTGTGGGGGCTGGATCTCGTACTACGGGCTTTGGAAGAAGGATTATATTTATTCTGATCACTTTATTTGTCATCACTCCGTTTTCGCTATCAACACTTGGAATAGGAGCGTTTTGTTGGAGGACAAACTGATTTTTTAAGGATACGCACATCAAACTCTAAAGAATGGCCGTTTGGTTCACTTTTATCCTCGCAATAGTTATAACATTATTTACTCAGGTAGCGTTTTTTTTTTACTTTGCAAATTAGGAAATCATTTATTTTAGAAAGAAAATGTTGCATTGTTTTATTGTGCTCACTTTTCGTATCCTTTTAGGTTCTGGGATCAGGTGTATTCGAGATAGATCTCCATCACTTTCAGAATACTAAAGGTTTGCTGGCAAATGGACTTGGTTGCAGCATGACTGGCTGCAGGACTTATTTCAGGGTTTGTTTGAAGAACTTCCAGGCCGTGGTGTCTCCTGGAGACTGTATATTTGGCAAAGTCACCACACCTGTTCTGGGCACCGACACCTTCAGCATCCAGCAGGACGCCAGGCTGCGTCTGCCGCTCAAATGCACCTGGCCGGTAAGCGCACCTGTCCTGCCGCGCGGACTTTTATGCTGAAACCAACCAAATGTGTGCATACCAAATGTAATATGCCTTTCGCGTGATTTAGTAATGCATTGAAGAGTTTTAAAAAAACGATTATCAGGTTTCCTCCCAGGAAAAAGAAAAATTAAAAAATATATGTTTGGAGAAAATCATTCAGCTTAATGCTTACTATTATATGATTGATATCAAGTCAAAGCAACACGACTTACTGCACTATTTATTATAGATGCCATACATATTTAAATGTGATATAAATGTGCCATTAAAGCCAAACATTGCAGATCCGATGTTAAGTGGTTAACGGCATCACTTTTGTGCACACTGTGCGTAAAGAAAGAATACGAGTGCAACTATGAAATCATGCATTCTCGTATATTTCCATCTTGGGGTCATTAGCGAATTCATGAGAAACGTAACTATTTTATGATGCTGGGCCACTCTCCAGGACCAGTGCATCAGCATTTCGGTGAAACAAAGCTAAATAAAGTAGCCAAATAAATACGGCTTTTATATGTTTTTCAGGTTTTTGGTGACGTTTGTTTCCTAATTTGTCCCCACAGGGTGCTTTCTCATTAGTTATTGAAGCCTGGCATTCTCCGTCAGAGGACCTACCTGGAGGTGAGCAGAAGCGCACTGCCTGTCCACCACTAGAGGGAGACACGCCACGTGTTAGCCCAGATGACTTTTTACCTGTCACATCTTTCATCAATAACTCGCACTCAACGTGCTAGCCAATGCATCCGGCGTTTTCAGCGTCATGGATGCGTGTTTGTTAGGATGCTTTATGAGTCACACGACAATTCTTTACAATCAAATCTCTCCAACACAATTGCACTTCCCTTGTTTTATTTTTGGCACGCATGGGAAAGTGCACAGGCTTGAGTGAGAACACGATGCCTTGCCAAAAAGAATCCCATGACAGCCTTTTCCTGAAATTTACACCTTTTTTGTTAGGCCCTTCAGAACAGGGGATAACCACATGTGAGAGGAAGAGGACATTTCAGTATACAGATTGTGTATCGTCACACAAATCACTAAAGGAAGAATTGTTCGATTCATCAACTACACCCTAAACTATTGTGAGCCGATATGTTTCTGCTTTAACTTGATCTTTATGTGTTCCGTTCTTCACAGAAACCACCAACCCTGAATTCTTGATTAGTTATTTTGCCCTCCAAAGACAGTTGGGAATAGGGCATAAGTGGTCCCAGGATGTGCAGAGCGGGACGCAGACGGAGCTAAGGTACTCATACCGGTTCATCTGCAATGAAAATTACTACGGGGACACTTGTTCCAAAATATGCGCTCCGAGAGACGACCATTTTGGCCACTACACCTGCAAGCCTGACGGGCAAATAGCCTGTCTACCGGGATGGAAGGGAGAATACTGCCAAGAACGTAAGCAAGAGTAAAGACACCATATGGACACTTTTCCTTTGTTTGTGATAAAAAGGTCACAAGGCAGGTTTTTAGGCGAGGGCAGGCTAAACTTTCCTCCAAATGGGAGTTGACCTAAAAGTCTATAGGCCTGACCTAGTTTACAGAACATAAAATAAAGTTAGACATTGTGTTGATCAGAGGAACAAAAGGGGCTTTTACAATTTGTGGGTATAGGATACCTTTTGTTTTATTCCTCCGGGACGCGCTGTCCTTGAACATTAAGCTAAATCAAAGTGACATATTGTACATTTCAGAATAAATAATGATGATAATGTTTTGTTTAGATCTTTAATGTCTAAATGTTACATGATCACGTGTGTGTGTGTGTGTGTGTGTGTGTGTGTGTGTGCGTGTTTTCGGGTGTGAGGCAGCCGAACAGGCGTTCAGGTGAATTTGGAGACAGGGAGTCCGTTCTCTCTGGGCGCGTGCGGTTTTAATCCAGGGCGGTGGTAGCCCAGCAGCGCGCGCCGAGGTTAATCGCGGCATTATCGCCCGCCACGCGCCACTAAATTGCGGGCTCTATTGTTGAAGCGGTGCAGGGCAGCAGCTGCAAACGGGGCTCGCACTGCCCGGCGATAACAATGGGGCAGCTGTCCTGATTTCTTTTTTTCTTTTTTTTTTGTGAGAACACGCATCTGCTCCGCTCTAACAAGCCGTTTACCGCTATAAAACCACGCGAAATGAATGCAGCACAGAGCAGGCGCGGCAAATTATGTTTCCCATTGAAATGCTCAGGTACCAGGTTTAATTATGCGAAGAAGAAATATTTTAAGGTGAAAAAAGCCTTATTAACTGCTTGTTATAAATTACAAATTAGAAACCTTGCATTTAAAATATCCCTCTCTTGGTTTTTTTTGTTGTTTTTTTTTTACAGCAATCTGTCTTGAAGGGTGCAATGAAAAAAATGGAAACTGCACATTACCTGGAGAGTGCAAGTGAGTATTCACTTACTCTTATGTTTCTTGTCCATCCATAATTAGCTAATTTAACGTAAATTTCTCTTCATTGGCATCAGTGGGTCCACAAACTGCTGAAATACAACGATAAACACAATTGCTTCAAAAATATCACCTTCACTAAGAGCAGATGCACCATTAAACAACCTATTAGTATGTATTTATGTAATAGAAAGGTAACACTGGATGTGATGTCAAGTATTAAAGCTATGACATAGTGGATAAAAAGAATACAGAGTCTAAATAATGTATTTTTTCCATTAGGCCTTCTCTCAGTCAGGAGTGTGCTATAGAGGCAATGTCAGAGGGCAGAGCATGAGTGTTAATTTGTGTGTGAGCGAAACTGTTTCATGTGTGAACAGATGCAGAGAGGGCTGGCAGGGACTCTTCTGTGATGTGTGTAAACTCCATCCATCCTGTAAACATGGTACATGCAAAGAGCCGTGGCAGTGCACCTGCAAGGAAGGCTGGGGAGGCATCTTTTGTGACCAAGGTGTGTAACTGCCCCTTTCTCCTAACTGCAAGGAAAAAGGCAAAATAAGGAAACTGGATGAGATGTTAGTACTGTAGATAAAACAATGTTTCCACCCATTTGTTTACAGATCTGAACTACTGCACCCACCACAAACCCTGCGGCAACGGGGCCACTTGTATGAACACAGGCCAGGGCAGCTACACCTGCACCTGCCTGCCAGGCTTCTCCGGGGTTAACTGTGACTTGGAGGTCAGGGAGTGTGACAGCCAGCCCTGTCACAACAGAGGCCACTGCCTGGTGAGTCCGGAAGTCTCTCTCTCTCCTTTCCCACAACACAGGCTTTCCTGTTTTTGTTTTTGCCTCAGTCTATCTGCTAGTCCAGGAGGATGCTATCGATTGTCAAGTTAGTAGATGACCCAGTTCACAGAGGGTGGACTGTAAATAGAATTCTAACTAAGGATAGCAGGGTTCATTGGGGCAGTCGTGAACAGGATATGATTTTTTTTTATCATCTAACAGGGAGCTTTTTGATAAACTTGATAAAACTCTTTCCCCCCCTGCAGGACTCTGAGAATGGCTACACGTGTGTGTGCCCACAGGGGTTTGAAGGGACACACTGTGAACACAGGATGCTGACCTGTGCAGATACACCCTGCTTTCATGGTGGCAAGTGCACAGAGAGGGATAACGGGCACAGTTACATATGCGAGTGTCCAGCGGGCTACACTGGCCTTAACTGTGAGAAGAAGGTGGATAAATGTACCTCACTGCAATGCGCCAATGGTAACACGTCATTCTCTCCGCATGATTCTTCACCTTCTGTATGTTTGTGTTAGAAATAATCAGAAACACCAGGATCTATAATGCTGTTTTGTTTTGCATAGGTGGACACTGTGTGATGCACAGTAACCTCAGACAGTGCAGCTGCCGCTCAGGCTTCACAGGTCTGCGCTGCGAGATCAACATCAACGAGTGCGCCAGGAACCCCTGCGCAAACGGCTCCACCTGCATAGACCGCATCAACGACTACACCTGCACCTGCCCCCCCGGGTACACAGGCCGCCACTGTGAGAAGCCAACAGACGGCTGCGCATCTCAACCCTGCCTTAACGGGGGCACCTGCAGCACTGGAGCAAAAGGCCAGCCTACCTGCATCTGCCCTGCCCATTACGGCGGCGACCGGTGCCAGTCCAACGATGTGCCTTCACCCAACAGCCCCAGCCCCAACATAGGCAGGGAGTCCGATGACAGGTTGAGCTTGGCAGCCATCAGCTTGGGAGTAGGCCTGGTGGCTGTTCTGGTGCTTATCTGCATGGTAGTGGTGGTAGTACGTCACGTCAAGAAGCAGAGAAACAAGGAGCAGGACTCAGAGACCATGAACAACCTCTCCAAGGGCAACTTTCAGAAAGAGAACCTCATCTCTACTCTAGAGCTCAAGAACAACAATAAAAGGATTGATTTGGAGGTGGACTGTCCCAGGGAAAAGTCTAATCACAAACACATCAACCACTACCACCTGGACTATAAATCCTCCACGGGGTACAAGGAACTGTCCCTTTTGGACAAAGATGAAAACTGTGAAAAGACATTAGAAGAAAAAAAGCATTTGAGTGGAATGTATAGGTAAGTGCAGATGGAACAGTTGTATTATGGGTATGTTTTCATGTAGTGCTGCAGGTGTTGACAAGTCATCATTGTTTACCCCAGAAAGATTTAAATATGTTAAGTAGAACCGTAAGCCTTTGAAAATGTAATTTTTGTGCTCAATAACTGACCTGACGTATCTTCACTCCACAGCGAAAGGCCAGAGTGTAGAATATCAACAATATGTTCATCCAGAGATTCAGTGTACCAGTCTGTCTTTGTAAGAGCAGAGGAGAAAAACGAATGCATCATTGCAACTGAGGTAAACTCTTGTCTCTTTAGAGCACAACCTTAAATATTAACCAGAAATAGCATTTCATTTCCTGTTATTTCGGATGTTACGTTCACTGCTGATGTAGTCGCTGAGTTAATTTTTTCATCTTCTTTTTCAGGTATAATAAATAGAAGATATTCTTCACTGTCAACATTGGACTTCTTGTGGACTGTTTACAAGTGTGGAGAGACTGGGATTTATTTAAACGCAAGTTGCTGCTCTTGATAACTTGATAACTGGATGGAGCCGGTGTGCTCTTCAAATTCAATAGAACTGAAGCTACTAATCTTTGTGAGAATGTAAAGACTGAAAAGACTGCGGGAAATAATGAGTAAATCTGACCTGTGGATGCGCCTTTCTATGTTCTCAACTCAAAACCCTTGTGTGCCGTCCAAGTCCGAGGGCTTCGGGCCAAGATGTTTATCGCTGCGTGTTGATTAGAAAGAAGAGGACTGTCTTGATGTACTTGCAGTAATCACCAATCAACAAATCAACTTACTGCCAACAAGCCCGTGGAAGGATCAATTTTTTTGTGGCCTGCAATGCGCTATGCAAACAAAAATCTGCATTGTGCTAAATCATAAAGAGACAAAAACTACTGAAAACGGTTCATTTTTGAAGGGTGTTTAGGGTTATCAGTTTTGTCAATCAAATCCTTTTTTAAAATAAAGAATGTATGCAGCCTAGATCACAAAGCCTTATATATGTGTTTAAGCAAAACTTTGTGCCCCGCCTTTTCTTGATTCCTTTGCACAGCAAAATGGAGTTAACATAAAAAGATCAAAAGATGCAATATGCTGTAACTCCATGCAGGGAAACTCATGATTAGGCCTTGTTTTACCTTATGCAAGATCACCCTTAAATAAAGACAAAGAAATACATGAAGTGACTATTCTACCAAGGACGCCTTCAAAGGAAATTACTGAACCAATAATGTTATTTTGTAAGATTAGTATTTCATTAGTAATTTAAGAATATGAAGCACTGATCTTTCTCTTTCTATGTTTTATAAGATTATTTTGTATATACTGTATATTTATATGTTGAGATTAGAAGTATGAATTGTACATCTGTTTTTAAGTTGACGCCCAGGAAAGGTGAATTTATTTTTAAAGTGTCGTTTGTGTTTTATTTTTATTATTTTTTATTATAAAAAACAAGAAACAATGAATACATATCTGGTACACTGTTTGTTTGTTGGTCTTCAATGGTTGAGTGTTAATGTGGTCAAATAGAGATCCCAATTTAAATGTTGGAATCATCTAGAAACTTTCTGTGTGTCAGCTGGTGTGGAAGTGGCTTCATTCGTCTATAGATACAGTCATATATTTGGCCTGGTAGCATTTCTAATGGTTCCATGTCTTTGTCCATGACATCTGTGTCAGTGTGATGTGACATCAATGTGCTAGCAATCATTCAGTGGACAGTGTTGTAATTGGCAGCAATGTAAGGAGTTACTCAAACAAAAAGATATATATTTAAAAAAAACACATCTGTGTGTGAAAATAAAGAATCATTGTGGTCTTTCTACAGTACTTCACTGTTTCTGTGAACTGCTACTGCATCTTTAAATGTACACTACCGTTCAAAAGTTTGGGGTCACATTGAAATGTCCTTATTTTTGAAGGAAAAGCACTGTACTTTTCAATGAAGATGACTTTAAACTAGTCTTAACTTTAAAGAAA
>JAVQJD010018043.1:0-11981 GCA_036023655.1 Nannoperca australis | reverse complement strand
CCGTGCAGCAGCTCTGCTACCCTCTCACCTCTCCTGCTTCTGTTAGCTCGTTGCTCATTGGATGTGATCTGTGTTTGCTACCAGCCAATGAGAACAGTTGCTGTCCTTGGAGGGGGGATTGGGGGTTTGGCGGCATCTTACTACCTCTGCAAGAGCCCCCAGGTTACCAAGGTAACACACACACACACACACACACACACACACTGTTTATATAGTTCATAAATCCTCAGTAGCTCTTTTCAGGCTACTATTAGCTGAAGCTGGGCTCATGTTGTCCATTGATCCCACGTGGGACTGAACATGATTTCAGGACACACCTGTGATAAGCCAGTATCAGAACTTCCTACAGTGGTTTACAGTAGATGCAGCCACCGCTCCTGAAATAAAGACCAAACCAAAATCAATGCACTCAGAAGAATTAATAATAAGTGAATGTTTATGGAAAAAGCAAAGATGTTGTACTATTAGTGTTTGGTCCAAGCACAGTAGCAGACAGCCCCGCCCCCAAATAAAAGGAGGGAGATATAAAACACATGAATTATAGAAGTAACAATGTATGAATGTATAAATAAGATCTCTACAATACTACATTTGATCCCTGGACAGAGTGGGTCTCCTTGTCTTCCTCCAGGTCATTGTGTTGGAGTCCAGCAGTCGGTTCGGAGGTTGGCTGTGGTCCACCAGGAGGTCAGATGGGGCAGTGTTCGAACATGGACCCAGAGGGATTCGACCTGCTGGGGCAGTGGGACGCAACACACTCAATATGGTGGGTTCTCCCATAGAAATTAGGCTGTAGGCAGTCGATGGTGTGTGCTTCTCATGGCTTGTGTTCATATTGTGTGTGTGTGTGTGTGTATGTGTGTGTGTGTGTGTGTGTGTGTGTGTAGGTGGATGACTTGGGTCTTGAGGGGGAGATTCTGCCAGTCACCTACAGTCATGTAGCCTCCAAGAACAGATATCTGTATGTGAACAAACAGCTCCACAAGATGCCTTCAGGAATAAGGTAATAAATTTAGTAAATAAATACACTGCTCACATTCTTCTGTTAAATCCTTACAGCTGATGTTGTGTGGCTAAGTGCTGTTCAAATATTGTTGTAATGATTATATATAAAACTAAACTCTGAGCTCTGTAAGGCAGATGTCATGGCAGGACTGTTGGATTGTTTCTTTTTTGTAGAACATGAGAACAATATGATTGGCTCGTAACTACAGTCATTCCCATATTATGGTCTTTACTACAGTCTGCTCTGTCTGTCTTTCAGTGGACTTTTGCGGACTGTTCCACCATTCTCTCGTCCCCTCCTGTTGAGTGTTGCCATGGAGATACTGGTGAAGAAAAGCAAGATGGACGACGAGTCCATCCATTCATTTGTGTCTAGGAGGCTGGGGAAGGAGGTGAGGAAGGACTTTGTGTCAGACTGTAGTGATATTCAGCTCGAACATGGATTCAGATCGATTCACATGGGAAACATCAGATCAGCTGACGTGCATCAACAGTAAACTTATTATGGACATAAAAAATGTGTCATCACACAACAGAAACGGAATAAGATGTTCCCCAAACATAGACTCCGTAAAATCATATATTATTTCAATCAAGCCCAAGATGAATCCCACACAGTCCCTAATCTTAATGCCCCCCCCCCTTTTTTTTTCTTCTTTGCATTGTTGTTTGTTTGGAGTTATTTTCTGTTATTTATTAAATTAATTAAACTTTATATAAAACTCCGAAGCAAAACAAGTCTTTGAAAGAGGATTAAGGAAGTATTAAAAAAAGAAAAACCAGATTCACTTTTTTTTAATGTCATCACAAGTCTGTCCTGTATGACCATTTTGAAATGTGTGTGTGTAGCTGGCAGACATAGCTGTGGACAGCTTGTGTCGTGGTGTGTTTGCGGGCGACTGCAGGACTCTGAGTGTGCGTTCGTGTTTTCCTCTCCTCTACAACGCAGAGCAGCAGAGAGGTTCCCTGACGCTGGGCATGCTGCTGGGCTCAGGTACACTCCCCCCACACAGTGTCATCACAAACAGACAAGATGACAGAACAGCTCTGTCGTATTATTACAATATCCAGACCACGTTAAATCCCCTTATGCCTTCTACTCAAAGAAAGTAAACTAATCAAATAAAAAACCTGAAGACATCCTCAGATTCTTCTGCTGATGATTATTATCATCATTATTGGTGTTTGAGACATGAGGCGTCTGCTGAACGTGTTGTTTAATGTGCACAGATTGAATTTATGCAGAGCGTTGGTCTTGTGCTGCTGAATACGCGGGACCTTGTCCACAGTCCACCAGTTAAACAGACACATTAGAGGAAGTATTGAACTCCTTAACTCTTCACGCTGGCTTCCAGTTAGGTAGAAAACTGATTCCAGCTTTATTTGAATGTCTTGTGTAAAGCACTTTGACTTGCTCTGTCACTCAGGTCCAGTCCTTATACCACAGGATAAAATGAGCACATTCCATTTGGAATGCAGTGTAATTTGAACGTGAAGCAGGATTGTTGCTGTGTGGTTGTTTCATGTTGTCTGTAATGCGTTTGCTAATATAAAACCTGCAGGTCCCGGTCCTGTGGTCCCCCCTGGCCCTCTGGCACAGAGATCTATGAAAGAGAAGTGGGCCCAGTGGTCCCTGAGCAGGGGAGTGGAGTCCATCCCAGAATCCATCTCTGAGTACCTACAACAGAGCGGGAGAGTGCAGCTTCACAGAGAGGCAGCTGTTAAACACATCAGTCCTTCAGCCTCTGGTTGGAAGGTTAGTGAGGAGACACTAAAGTAAGCATGGTGTGTTCCTGTCTGCAGAACATGCTTATCATGGACATTCTATATTTCACACCCATCAGCCATAAAATTATGACCACGTGCCTGATATTGTGTGGGCCCCCCTCTTGGTCCCCCTGACCTGTCCAGGCCTGGACTCCACCAGACCTCAGAAGGTGTGCTGTGGTATCTGGCCCCAACACGTTAGCAGCAGGTCCTTTAGGGAGGAGGGGCCTCCATGGATTGGACATGTTTGTCCAGCACATCCCACAGATGGATTGAGATCTGGGGAATGTGAGTCAACACCTTGAACTTGATGTTGTGTTCCTCAAACCATTCCTGAACCATGTTTGCAGTGTGGCAGAGCGCATTATCCTGCTGAAAAAGGCCACTGCCATTAGAGAATACCGTTTCCCTGAAGAGGTGAACTTGGTCTACAACAATGTTTAGGGGGGTGGTACGTGCCAAAGTAACATCCACATAAATGGCAGGACCCAAGGTTTCCCAGCAGAACGTTGCCCAAAGCATCACACTGCCTCTGCTGGCTTGTCTTCTTCCCATAGTGCATCCTGGTGCCATGTCTTCCCCCGGCCATCCACATGATGTAAAAGTCAAGGTGACTCAACAGACCAGGCCACCCTGTTCCATCGCTCCGTGGTCCAGTCCAGTCCATGGCTCACAGCTTGCCATTGGTTTCAGTTCATTTAGGTTAACATATGAACACAAACTAACCCTTCCTCACTGTCCTCCTCCTCCTCCCCTCTGCCCCCTGACAGCTCATATTAGATAAGACCTGCCTTTTTGACGCTCAGCAAACAAAAAACAAAAGGCAACGTGATATAGCTGCTAAACGTCAGCATGTCTGAGCGGAGCTTCCAAACATGCTTCACCATTTGATTCTTATCTTCTTGTGTGATTTGGCTGCTTTCAAAATACATGTGTGTGTTTGCAGATCCATTTGGAGGATGGAGTCCTATCAGCTGACCACATCATCTCTGCACTGCCTGCTAAAGGTAAGTGATGTTGTCTTACATGACAGGAACAAAACATTCAATTATTTAAAGTATCAAACGTTTTAATTCATCTTAACACAATAGAATCCACAAGAAAGACAAATTACAGCCATTACTCGTGTCTCTGCCCCCCAGCCCTGTCCTCAGCCCTGCCCCCCTCCTGTCAGCCCCTCATCCAGCAGCTGCAGGACATCTCCACAGTCACAGTCGCTGTTGTAAATCTGGAGTATGAGGGTTCCGTCCTGCCTGTAACGGTGAGGATTACAGTACGACACCAAACACTTCCTTTTTGCATTTCTGAATGGGACCACTAGATGAAGAAGATGTATTTCAAACAAACCCTGGTGACCCACTGACCCCTCCTCAGGTGCCAACATCAATACAAGCGACTACACATTTAGTTGTGGCTCTGATAATAAGTCGTAGTGTTTTTAGAGTCCGTTGTTGTTGAGCGAGTAACGTGAAAACTAATCCGAGCGCCTCTGTGCTGTCAGGGTTTTGGTCACCTGCTTCCATCATCAGAGGACCGGGCTGTACTCGGGGTGGTCTATGACTCTGTCCCCTTCCCCCAACACAACAGACCTAAAGGACAGACTACTAGACTGACGGTACACACACACACACACACACACACACACTCTGTCTCTGTGTATGGAGTCCCGAGACTCATCATGGTTAATTGGTCTTTGTCTGTTGTAAGCTGTAAACACAACTCGTAGTTATTTAGAAGGTCTGCTGGTTTGGAGTCGTGTTTGTGTCCACCTGATGAGTGGGATTCGAATATTCACTCGCCTTTTTAGCTCTGCTTTAATTTCCACCAACTCCTGGTGAAAGGACCGGGCTCATTATCTGATCTGGTCTTGTGTCGAAGTTTGTTTTCCTTTCACATAGTGTTTCTCGAAGCGCCCCCCCTCCCTGCTTGGGTTTGGTTTACCTTGTGTAAATGTCCAGCTGTGGTTAGAATTACACAGAGAACTGCTTGGGGCTGTGTTGGCTTCAGGTTCGGGTGAGGTGAGCGATGGGAAACCAGACTTTGACACATCACATTACATTTAGCAGACGCTTTTATCCAAAGCGACTTCCAAAGAGCTTTACATAAAGTGCATAGAACCATGATCGAAAACAACAAGATGTCTCATCACAACGCAGGAAAACCAAAACAATGAGCTGAAAGAGGCTAAACATGCACATTTAATATTCCACCTAATCATTTGATCCATTGTTCATATGAAAATATTGATTAAAGCAAAGTACCGCTGCTCCAAACAATCTATAGTGACACAGCAGGTGTGCAGTGCTTTACAGTAAAGAACTTTGTTTTGTCCAGGCATAATAGTCCACACTTGTCTTCTAGGTGATGATGGGGGGGGCCTGGTTTCAGGAAGTGTTTGGGGCCCCAGTAGCAGTAAGAGAGGAGCATCTTTTGGCCAAAGCCACTGAGGCAGTGCAATGCCATCTTGGTGTCTCCACCGCCCCCTGCTGGAGTCGGGTGGCTCTACACAGGGTAGGACAGGACTGTGTCCTCCAAACCATTTACTAATTCTTGTCAATAATGTACTTCAAATTATTATTAGTTATGTTACTATTTACTATCATTTGTTTTTGAATTGTTAGAACGTGTAACTGATCTGTTATCAGTAATTTGTGTCCCCTGGCCACAGACTAACACTGCATCCTGACCATATTGTGGCTGTGTTGTATTAGTGATGACCTCAATGATGTGTTCCTCTTGTCAGGACTGTATACCTCAATATTATCACGGACACTTTCGGAGAGTAGGTGAGTACTGAGTTATACATCTAAAAATGTTACATTTACAAGATGTAGGGAAACACCTTTTTACGCTGTCTGTCTGCCTTTCAGAGTCCATGCGTGGCTTCATAAGGAAGAACAATCTTTCGCTATCTCTGATTGGTTCCTCCTATGATGGCGTGTCAGTGAATGATGTCATCTTTAGTGGACGGACAGCCGTAGAGGAGTTGTTGGGAACTGGAGTTTGATGGAGCTGGTCAACACTGGAAGATGACACCAAGTGGATCAGTTATTGATATATAGAATGATGTGTGTGTGTATATATATATATATGTAAATATACTTACGTGTGCATGCACACACATTGTGGCTTGTTGTATGAGCCTGTCTGGAAATATCAAGACCTGTCACTGAATGAATGGTCCTGTTCTCCTCCTTCAGTACAGCTGTGTATAATGAATACTGGTTTAATATTGGTGTAAATAGTATGATCGGTTCTCTTAATATATGCAGTGTCATGGACCTGTTTCTGTTCTCACCATAATCCTCCAGAGATTTTCTTTCAGCGTAGCCCCAGTTCATACTGGTTCACCTGGTTGACGATATTACACACATATTGCATATTAACAGAAGCCTTATTGTACCTACAAGCTGTTTTTCCAACAGCTGTTCTGTGGCTTTATTACTGACATATGAGCAGATATGACCTGATCTTTATGGAAATTCAGGAGTGCTCAGCATGTTGTACAAAGAGTAAAGCCTTCAGAGGCAAATTTGTGATTTTGGTTCAAAGTTATCTCAGGGCACTTCTTCATATAGAGCAGGTTTTGACCAACTCATATTTACAAAGACCCAACAGTCCCGCCATGAGCAGCACCAGGAGACAGTGGCAAGAAAAACTCCCTTTTAACAGAAACCTCGAGCAGAACCAGGACCAGGCTCTGGGTGGGCGCTCATCTGCCTCAACCGGTTGGGTAGAGAGGAGGAGAAATACAGTACAGTACATATCTACAGAGATATAAAGTAATAATTCAATTCAATTTTATTTTTATATAAATATATTTATATATAATAGATGTTCATTATAAAAACAATACAACTAGCAATATAAATGAGTAATACCAATAACAATGAGAGCAGCGGCGGCATGTAAATATCTTACAAATACCAACCAATGAAAGTACCTTGTTTTACCTGTAAGGCCAAAGAGTTGGGAATAACAGAAAGAATGGACTGAACTCTTAATGCTGAAGAGGCACTACAGACAAGAAACACTTCTAATAAGAATAGAATCAAACACTTAGAAAGGGTGGTTTTATTTGAAGAAGAAAAAAAAAAAAAACCGATGAACACCTGTACAATCTCAGCACATCTCCTGATTGGACAGATCATGTCTCTGTCCACTGGGGAACACGATACACAGCGCCACTTGCTGCAGAAACACTATCTGAGGCCCAGTTTCTTCTTCTCTTTGTGTTTCTTGCGAACCACTTCGATGTTGCGGTCCTTCCACATGCTCTTCCTCAGTTTGATGGGACGGCTGCCAACATACTTCCCTGGACAAACACACAGGGAGGGATCCACAGAGACAGCCGTTATCAACCAGCGAGTGTCCCATTCAAAGAAACATGAATACAAGGACACAGGATGTGTAGGGACATCCAAGTGCAACATGTAACAAATCCATCCAAACAAAGCCGGCAGGTGACTGACCGTTCATCTCTCTCATAGCTCTGACGTAGTCGTTTGGATCCTTGAAGCTGACGAAGCCATAGCCTTTGGTCTTTCCAGTGCGTTTGTCTCTCACCACCTGAAGACAAAAGACAGTTCTTGTGATGAGTCGTGTCCACACACGTTTAACCCGTGAGACGAGACAACACCTGCTGTTTAATGCTCAGTGAGCAGCATTTGCTGAGGTAGACTGTGAGATGGGGTTGAAAGCACAGGAAAAAGCTATGAAGCAGACCTTTAGTTGACGACATGTATGACTGATATGTCTCCAGGATGATGTGAGGTTGTCGTGACAGATTTCATAACTAACATGTACACATCCTCAGATGAAGCACACTCACATTTTAACTGACGTACTGAACTAGAATTCACCTGAATGATTAGCAACTGTCATATCTATTGATCAGAAGCAGCAAAGGGGTTCTCTGTTTAGTAAGAGTTATAACTCAGTACGTTCATATATGTAGTATTTACAAAAAGTCATGTGACTGGTGAGGAAATGTTCCAGGACCTGAAGACAAAAACGACAAGGTTGTAGCGTTTTCTTTAGAGTCATCGCGTCTTAAAAGGGAGAACAGGAGGTAAACAACCGACCTTAGCTTTGAGGAAAGACGGGTATCTGCTGAAGGCTCTGGCCAGGATGTCATCATTGACCTCGTTACCCAGATCACCGCAGAATATACGGAAATCATCTGCAGCAGGTGAGAAAACAGGATTCACACGGTTTATGCATGGCATTCTGTACACGTTTCTTCTGATTCAGTAAACAGCAGCAGTTGTGTTTGACGGAGTCTGACAGAATGCTTATTCAAGAAGCACATCATAGTGTATTGTTAGAAACTATAGTACCTGATTCCCACTCCAACAGACTGGGGTCCTCCCAGCTGGTCCCCGCTGCAGTACGGATACACTTCTTCACCTTCTCTGACTTTGCTTTCTTTTTGTCCTCTGTGGCACTTTCCACGGGCTGGACAGAGAGAGAGACAGACAGGCAGGCAGGCAGACAGACAGACACACACACACAGAGAGAGACACACACACACACACATACACAGATGTATTAACATATATGCTTGAAATAGATTTTTGTTGGTGAAAAGAATAACAATAGATTTGCATTCAGGTTTGTGTTTGTGCCTTCCCCTGATCCAGTCAGTGTGCTGCTCCAGTCTGAAAACACTCTGCACAAACATACAACAGTTGCAATTGAATAAAAACCTTCCAACACCCTTTTCCAGCAGAGTAGGCAGAGAGAACTAATCTATATGGTGGACATGTGGCAGCTTCTGGTGGGTATTTGTTGGGTCATTTTCCTCTTTGTCTATGGCAGTATAGCTACTGACAAGGAACCCACATGTGGCGTAAAGACATCCCATTCCTTAAATTACTGGATTTTCAGTAATTTATGATCATTTATGATCATTTATAATAATAACCTAATACTCCCTGCAGCCATGTTGCAGCCTCTGGTGGCTGCTGGAACCAGGAGAGTGCAGGCTATTACAGCAGCACACGGCACGTTTCACCATCACATGTGGCTGGAATGTTTATATGGCCACATGGTACACTTTGCATCCTTACTAAATCCTAAATAAAGCCAAAGTATGAGAGAAATCCAGAGTTGACAGCAGGAAGCAGATTGCTGCTTTTAGACAAACCTCAGTGTGGGGGGGCTCGGGCTCAGGCATGCTGGGTCCAATGACGGGGCCGCTGTCTTCACTCTCCTTCTTGTCCAGTAGACCTGCTGCTATCACTGCCGCCTGCTGCTCTGCAACCCGCGCTGCCAGCTCCTCCTGAAAGATCCACAATTAGGATCAACAATATTTTATTCTTAAACACAATAAAAGTACAGTGTGTTCGTGTAGGTACGCAGCCACTATTGTTCAAACACACACATCCAGGCAAAATATAAATTGACAACAAGAGACAGCATCACAACACAACTTGTGACAAATTTTGTATCATAGTCAAAAAGCAAATACCATTCTGGCTTGTCTCTGAGCTCGAACGTCGTTTCTTTTGTGTCCGACGGACACCGGAGGGGCCGAGTACACGGTCGGTGCTGCCTGGATGATCGACGGTGTTGGTTTGATGGGAGGCAGGGGTCCCTGTCTCGTTGTCGGGCCCATGGAGACCATTTCGCTGACCTTAGTGTGGCACACAACAGACACACGGTAACTAATGTGTCACTGTCCACAGTGTCACAGTAAGACACGAGGAAGTGCTGTGCACACTGACTGACAAGTGTTCAAACACCTCCGGTCTCTCTGAGATCTGACCTGAGGTGCAGCGCTCATGTGCTGGATGGGCTGAGGGGCACCCTGAGGCGCCTGGCCCTGCAGGGAAGGAGCGAGCATCATGGGAGGAGGTGGAGGAGGCCGGGGAAGAGGAGGCGCTATTGGAGGACCACGCATCATCTGCAGCCTTGGACCGCCGCCTGTCAACGCAGCGAGAGCACACGGACATTTATATAAAGCCCACTTTGTGAATGAAGGCAGATAAGAGCAAAGTCATTTAGTCAAGTATTGGTTTTCTTTTACATTGTGAGGTGGCTTTTTTTCATAGCTGCATTTATCTTTTGACTTTTCTTTTTCTTTCTACATTGTACAACTGTTTCCTGCTCCCTGCCTCAAGCAGCTGTTTTAATGCTGTAAGCAATAAGTGAGAGAACACTTTACTCAATTAAAACAGAAAGCCATCATGTTCTCTCTTACTCATACACAGTCACATGCCCATAATGCTGCCCTCACATCCAGCACGCCCTACCTGTTCTAACAACTGCATGTTCACCTAACCAGAACGTTTCCACTGACACCATCATGAAGGGGAAGTAAAGCAGTAGTCTAAAGGTGACCTTACCGGGTCTCTGCAGGATATGGGGGACAAAGGCTGGTCTCAGCATGGGAGGACGTACTGGAGGGACTGGGACAGACACAAGTCACACAGTAAGTGTAAGTGAAACATTTAAAAAGGCACAGCATGACATCAGAATGGCGTCTGGTTTTCTGAGCCCCTCCGGATCATTGGATAGTCGACACATACAGTGCATCCACACAACACTCAGAACCCTTCACTCTGCTCAGTTTTTGTCATGTTGCATGTTGTACCATCTTTTGAAAACGAAAATCTTTAGTATTTTGCACAACTATTAAAAAGATACTACTAGGAAACGTATGAGATTGTGAGCTAACCTATTAATGTGTATAAAACTATCTGAGTGTCCGGAGATAATGTTGTTATGATATGGTGCTATCCAAATAAAACTGAATTGAACTGAAAGGTACTGAACCACGAGATGACATTACCATTCCACCACAGTATCTACTACACAGAACATTACTACCAAACCACAGTTAGTGTATGCATGTGGAAGCTTCTGTTCACCTGGTCCCACAAAGGTTGGCGGTGGAGGACCAACAAAACTAGCAGCTCTGGCGTCTAAAGTCTGCTGGACCTAAGAGACAGGAAGACAGACAGTGAGAAAGAGAGCGAGAGACAAACAGATGGTTCTGTACATTCATCACTCTACAATGAATAGATACTACTAGAAGAGAACAAACCTGTCTGTAGGTGTTGGTGCCTATAATAGCCCGCATCACTGGAACCGCTGGGACAGACAGAGCTACAGGTACTGCCTCCATAACAGGGGGGCTCCCTGATGCTGGTAGTGGACCACCAAGAACCTCCTGCTCAAAACTACAGGACAAGACAGAACGATTGTTTTACCCAAGCTGAGACGACATCTGATCATTGCTTACTGTGGCACAGGCTAAAACACACATTTGATTGATTGATCATTTGAGCAATAATTCTGCGACATCAAAATGATGTGGTAGTGGAATGTGTTTGGCTTGTTTTGTGAGTGGCAACAGCAACATGCTGTAATATAACCACTCGTTCTCCCACTCACCTCGCTCATCTGGCCGAGGTGGTGGGACAGGTCTGCTTCTCTCACCACACATAAAATACACATCCGCACCTCTAGATATCAACGTTAACTCATTTGAATACCACTTCGCCACGATAACTGAACCTGTCAAAGCTCTATTTGTCATTCTCTACCGCCCACCAGGTCCTCTAGCTGACTTTGTGGAGGAGTTGGACGTGCTCCTCAGCTCCCTCCCTGATGACAGAACTCCACTGATCGTCCTCGGGGACTTTAACATCCACCTCGGGGGAACGCAGGCTGCTGACTTCTTGTCTCTCCTGACCTCCTTCGGCCTGAAGCCGCTGAACACACCACCAACCCACACAGCAGGCAGGCAGCTGGACCTCTGACCCGTAACTGTATCTCAGACTCAACCTCTGTCACTCCACTACACATCTCTGATCACTTCTTCATCCAGCTCTCAGTCTCACTTCCACCAGCTCCCTCAACCTCTCCACCCTCTGTAACATTCCGTCGCAATCTCCGAGAACTGTCTCCCTCCCACTTCTCCTCCCTTCTAACATCCTCCCTTCCACCCATTGATACATTCACCATGCAGTGAACTAACACAGCCACTAACACCTTGCTATCCACACTAACCACTTCACTTGACAGTCTCTGCCCTCTCACTACCAGGCCTGCGCAACCCTCCCCCCCCTGCCCATGGCTAACGGACGTGCTCCGCAAAGAGAGGTCCACGCTTCGAGCAGCGGAGAGGAACTGGCGCAAATCCAGAGACGCAGCCGAACTCACTAAGTATCAATCCCTACTTACATCTTTCTCTGCACACA
>JAVQJD010018030.1:0-10138 GCA_036023655.1 Nannoperca australis | reverse complement strand
CTGGGGCCGGCTAGCTCAGTTGGTAGAGAATGAGTCTCTTAATCCCAGGGTCGTGGGTTCACACCCCACGTCTGGGGACCCCAGAGTTTGGAAGTCGCTTTGGATAAAAAGCGTCTGCTAAAATGCTTAAATGTATATACAGGAACCCATGCATGTCTGCTCACTTGCAATGTGTTATAAGACATAATTAGGACTGGGAGGTTCAGTTTATATACAGTATTTTTAGCAGAATTGTATCACAACAATATAAAGATATGATATCGTTTTTTCAATATTCTCTTGCCTAATTAAAGAATTCCAAGGAAATGAAATCTGATCAAATCAATTACTACTGTTTTGATATGAAATGTGTTAAGGGGTTTTGTTTAATGTACAATCAATTAGATTGTGTGATTTTATTTAAGTGATGGATTTACACATCCATCAGCTTAGAAGAGAAGGCGCCTCACATGTATCCTAAATCCTCATCCAGCAGGGGGTGTTGAATCTCAACAACATAAATTCTGATGATTGAATCACATGAACCTAAGTAACAATGCCCTACTGCTATCTGTCAGACCATAACAATGTATTGCTTTGGCTGGCTGATTTACAGGTTGACTGAGAGACATTCACAGCCTCATGGAGAAAGAGAGAAAGAATACAGAGAGAGAGAGAGCAAAGGCACGAGTCAAGCAAAGTCAAATGAGAAGTTGAGAGGCGACAGAGAAAAAGAAAAGGGAGGGAAGGAAGAAGAGAAGGAGGGAGGGAAGAGAAGAAGGAAGGAGGGAGGAAGGGAGGGAGGGAGCAGAGCTGGAGTCTGGTAGAAGGCTGCTTCTGTGGCCAGATGTGAAGCTTAGCAGACAGCTTCAACTCTCCTCAACAGTGTTTCCGCTGGATTTTAACCTTCTGTTCAGTAAACCCGCTCTGGATATTTCAAGGGAAAATGTACGAACGACACAAGCGGAGGTACAGTCTCTGTCCCAAAGGAGAGAGAGCTGTAGACGTGGTTTTGATAAAGGTAGGCTACCTATCCACACTTTCAAACAAAGTTGCTCGGTATGATAGTACTGCTACCGCTACAGTAATAACAGTCATTTGGAATGAGGCTTTGAAAACACAGTTGTTAAGTGCTTCAAACGGATAAAAGATAATGGCAAAACCAAGGTAAAAAATATAAAAGCAGCAGTGAAATCATAAAAAGTAAACCTTAAAAGGGAGGTCGAAGAAAATGAATGACACTTGTTCTTAAAAGCTGTCTAGAAAAGTAATTTCTTATGTAAAATATAATCATAACTGTCCAAAAGTATTTCAGCATGTTTTGGCAAATCTGTAGTCATCTCCCAGGCATGTTGTGATGGGTTTTGCTGTGTTGCACCCTGGGAGATGATTGCATGGTTGTTGATAGTGGCCCTCCAGACAGAGAGCGCTGATTATTTTGGGGTGGAGTGTGGTTTTTGGCCGTCGGCTGCATGGGTATGCTGTATGTGACACCAAGACAGATGCCTGCGCTCTATCCATCTTGATGGAACAACTGTGTATGAAACTTAATGAGGCTCAGACAGTTTACGGTCTTCCTGGGATGATTTGGTCAGGGGGATTGTGGATACTTGTCTGAAAAACTATAAAGCTAAAAGTGGATATAAAGTCCACTGATGTTCTCAAAATGCCTTGTAATATTGCAAAGTCTCTCTCTCTCTCTTTTCAAAATACTTTTGATTTGTGACCAAGGCAAATTAATGAATGTCAATGGAATATAATGAAACTGCACAGTAATGACAATAAAATGGACTAGCTAATATGAGCTAATAACCACTAAACTCACTACACTACAGTAGGCGTTTGACTGTACTTCATGCTGTCTGCTGGCAGCGGCGTCCAGAAGAAGAGAGGAGCAGAGCAGCCTGGGAGGTACCGAGAGGAAAATATCTATGAAGTGGATTACTCTGGTATATGTAACACCTTTCTTTAGTCTAGTGTCACTTTCTAAACTTGTTCCTGATGTCAGCTCCTCTTTTCACCCGGGGGTGAAATAGCAAGGGTGTGTGTGTGTGTGTGTATATGTGTGAGTGAAAGAGAGAGGGAGGGAGGGAGAGGAAGAGGGAAAGCGAGAGAGATATGACGGTGTGGGAAAAAGGCAGCGCGGGGCTAACGGTTTCCTCTGGCCTCAGATGGAAACAGGCATTTAGCCAGATGACTTCATTCCAACCAGCGTTTCACATCCCAGCATCTCTCCTGGCCTGGAGTCACAGAACACATCATCACTCCACTTAACCAAGTACAGTAACTGTGAATGAGCCTTTATACTAACTAACGCAGTTTATAAACTCAAACATTTAAATACAGGTGCAAGCACCGGGCAGGGAAATAACAAATCTCTTTTGGGCAGTTATTTCCTCCTTAAGCACATTTCTATCATCCTTGATCATTTCATGGTTGCAGGAATAGTTCCCTCTTCAGTCAAAGTGCTACAACCGTTGCTTGTAATATTGGGGATGTACTATCTGAAGGTTATTCTGCTGTTGATCTCAAAGCAAATCATTCTGAATAGATGCTTAAAAGACAGTCCTTCAACCACAGGACCCAGATTTGATGCAACACCGTGCTAAAAGCAAAACACTGTCCCTGACGGCATCACTTGGGCACTATTCTGCAGCTGGCTGTTGCCTTTGGCCTCTCGTTGAAGGGAGGTCAGAGAAACGAATTTCAATAAATGAAGCACTTCATAATTGGTCTTAAACTAAAAAGAAGTTGTTTGTCGGGTCCTCTTTCAGTGTTTGCTAAGTTGATTTCAGTGCACTTCCAAGTTGCCACCGAGAATAGCCTTAGGTTTGCTGCCAGCCGCCCTCAGGGATTAAACCGTGTATGCATACCTGGCTGGAAACAGTCACTCAGTCAGCCATGGCATCCTCCAATGCTGCGGAACCTCTCTGGCCGCCTGCCTGTTTAGAAACAAGGCAGCGGTCCAAGTCCTGCCTGCCCCGACATACACACACCAGCCCGCTTTTTTATTTTTAAACCAGATGTGTTTTTACTGGGTACAGTTTAGATTCCCCCGACACTACAAATATGCACTGGGCTGTTCAGACTTCGGGCTGCCAGCTTTCAGAGGGGCGATCGGTTCTTCACACGCGGGCTGACTGGCTGGTTTGCAGGCATGCTAACTGGCTGGAACTAATGTTACTAATGTTTTTTTCTTCTCTTCATCCATAGTGCTTCTTACCTAAATTATCGTTACCTATTTTCAATGTGCGCAGAACTCTGACCTCTTACCTTCTTATGTGTTTCTGATAATGATTGTGACCAAAGGGCTCAACTGAATGAGGAGTTCTGATTTGAAAAAAATCCATGCGATGATTGAAATCGGAGAAGCTTCTATGTTGCATGTTCTCGTTTGTGGTCACAATTTCACCAAATAATATGAACTGCAACACACCGCCAAGACAAAAGAAAAACACAAGTAACTTGCATTAATGTCAGATATTTTCACACATGTCCACTCCCCTGGAGAAGTATTCGCTTCATATCCCATCATACCTAAGAGTTTGGTTCATTGTCTAATCAGTGCCAAAACATACTGAAGCAGTTCTGGTGGCTCACGGTGTGTAAACAGAACTTAAAGCTGCTGTTTCCTTTTACTGCAGCTTTAATCTGTCTTATTCAGGGATCCTTGTTTCCATTCAAAGTTCTGCTGTCCCTGCTCTGCTGGTAGGTCAAGCCATGTAGCCCTTTGATATTTGGTACAATCACTGGCAGTCATTTCACTTCTGAGCAGACCTGTGCATACATTTATGTGTGTGTGTGTGTGTGTGTGTGTGTGTGCTGGTGCCCTCTGTGACCAGCTAATCTTTCCTTGTCAGCGTGTTTGTTCTCCCTCAGCGGGCTCTGTTTGATATCTGAACACAGCTGTGAGAAAAGAAGAAGCCAGTGTGTGCTGTTTGTGCGTGCGTCCGTCTGTGTGTGTGCGTGCGCTTTTGTTTTTGATGAGTGGGGGGGGCGGGGGGGGAGCTAAAGTGTTTGTAATGTGTGTGCATGCATGCAACACTGTTGGCTGATGGATGAGCGTCTACACAGTGCCAGTTGGTATGCGAGTGCCTGTCATGGTGTTTGTAGGAATGCAAAAGTGTCTGGTCACAGTGGATACTTTCACTCTGTTTCTCTCTCACTCACACTCTCACTCTCTCACTCACACACACACACACACACACACCACTCCAAGGCCTGGACAACTGAGCTCAGTGTTGCCAATTGTGTACTCTGGGACAGTTGGGGGTTAGTTGTTGAGAAACTGAGCTCAGCCCCCTCACCCCTCATTCTGGGAGGGTCGACCCTGCTGTTTGGTTGAGACTCACACATCCCCCTCCGTCTTATGTCTCAGATTTGTTTTTAACATTCTGACTTGTCTTGTTTTTTTGGTTTCTGTCTCTGTTCTGCATTTTCTCAATAACCACAGTGTGCGTGCCAGTTTAGTTTTGACTCCTTTTCCTCTATTTATTTGTAACAGTCTCTATTTTTGTATCATTGTCCTATAATGCATAGTTCTGCAATAATTAATCCGGTGTGAGAATGGTGGACCCAGCCACCTACAATGTAAAGAGGTTATTACAGAATGTAAACAATGCGAAAAGATCAGGAAAATCTTAAGGATTTAAGGCCGCCTCAATTCTGTCATGCAGAAATGCCAAACAATTAGCTGGTTTGAGACTCTCAATTGTGAGGATTGCGTTTTTTCTGATTTATATCATTGCAAATTAATATATTTGGATTATGGATTGCTGGTTTGAAAAAAATAATAAAAAAAATTTGAAGACCCTGTTTTACAGAAACTTTGCGAATAATTGATTAAGTAGTTATTAATTAGCCTCAGAGGACTTACTTTTTATTACTTTTGGTCAAAGCCGGACTATCTGTTTCCTAGTGTTTCCAGTCTTTATGCTAAGCTAAGCTACTCAGCTACTGCTGTAGTTTCATATTTAATGGAAAACACATGAGAGTGGTATTGATCATCTTACTGTATCTAACTGTTGACAAGAAAGGGGATATGTGTAAAACTGCATGTGTGTTTTCTTACTCTGATGCTCATTCAGTCAGAAGACTAAATATCGATTCTTACCTTTTATAAATCGATCTATTCCCCTTCACACCAGGAATAATTCAATTCAAGTCCTTCTTGTTCCTTTAATTGCTCTTTTAGATTAAAGGTTGCAGCCTTTAGATTAGGGACCTGTTTGTACTACGTCTGGTTCCCTTTGTACAAGTCTTACACAGCCAAGTTTAAAGGGCCATGCTAAAGCCTGTTGATCTGAGCCAGGCTTAACCCGGGTTTACTGGGGGTTAAGAGTTAAAGGGGAAGAATTAAGGATGGGATGAAACAAGCTACAGTTGGAAGGACTATTGACTATTAAAGGACAGGCCATAAACATCTTAAAGGAGGCACCATTTATGCTCCATTACAGTAGCTTCAGCTCAGTTCACAAATCACTTGACCCCGAAAAAATGCCATGTTTTCAACCAACAAGGCTTTTGTAATGAGGCTCTGGCGTTGTTTATAGATTATTAAATTAATCTGTCATTAAAACACAGTGAGCCTCTGTTCACATTCAGAGCTGTCAGTCAAATCTGCACAGCTTTGGCCAAACTGTCGAAGCTTTTGTGTTGCCTGCGAAGAGGGGGGTGCCAGTGGCTAAAACCAGCTCTCACACACACTCACACACACACACACACACACTCTCACACACACAGCTGTTGTATAGACATTCAGACCACAGAGGAAGCCGAGCCCCAGCGTCGTGTGTTTACAGCCAACCAAAGATCTCTGACAGGCTGTGTGAGTGTGTGTGTGTGTGTGTGTGTGTCAGTGTGTTTGAGTTGATGTCGGTGTGACTGTGAGTTCAAAAGGCTGAAAACAGACCAAAATCAGATCCTTCTCTAGGAGATGGAGCTGGAGTGTAGCTGCTAAATCCGATGAATACTCTTAAGTCTGCTGTTACAAAGACCGTCTTATCGTTGCCTCTCATCCTGTTTAAACTGAGTAACACTTCCTAACTGCCACGCTGGTCTGCATCATTATTTCTTTGTGGGTGACGATCACATGTTGCTGAGACTGATTCAGCGTCTTCCTGTTTCTCTGTAGATCCACCGAGACAGAGAGGCGTCGTTCCATCAGCCCTGCAACACTCCGCACTCAGGTAAGAGTTACTCTTAGCCACCAATGATCTAACCTTTCTGGTCAGAAAGAAGTATGAATTCAAATAGCTTTATTTTGTCCATGTTTGTGCTTTTATTTTTGAATTTAAGTAGATTTATGTATATTGTTATAAGCCACACTGCAAAGTTGCTTTCCAATCAGTGACAAATGTGTAGAAGTTAGCCATTTGTGCATTAATGTTTATGCTGGAAGACGCTGTATTCTTTGTCCTATGAAGCCCATTTGCAATAGAAAATTGATGTTTGGCCTGGTGACTGGTGACAGTCTTACCGAAGTGTCACTGACACAAAGCAAAAAGCACTTGCTGGGTTTGAGCATCGAGAATTTCTGACGCAGCACCTAAGCCATGACGCTCTACAACTCAGACGTATACTATACATGACATGAGCTAATGGTATTGGCTAACACAAAGGTGCTAACTGTTATTCCTGTATACCTTAAAGACATTTCTTTAACCAGTGCTGGGGTCTAGAGTTGTGGGGGTGGTAAATCTACTGATAAATGTCACCTGTTACACGTGGCTCGACTGCCTGAGTGCTGTGTAGGTCCTCAAAATCGGAACATTTCCAAATGGTTCTGTCACCACTTGGAGGAGACTTTACTTCTACTTTACTTTACTTAAAGTGTGTGGAGATGTGATGTTGGCTCAGCAGCAGTGGTGGCAGTAGTTAAGCTAACCGCAGGGTTACTCGTTGTTAAACATTGTTAGACGTTTTCTTAGCTTAGTGTCTCTGTCTGTTTTGTTTTTATTATAAAATTCTTTCAGTGGTGAACAAGAGTAAGGCCACAACTGATAGACTGACAATGCCACGCCCCCAGACCCTAAAAAACATTAGCTCACATGTCACTGCAGCAAACGGTTGATTTTTCTTTCCCTTTGCAGCTCAGAATATATGGGAATCTAATAATCTGAAACACATACATATGTATAAATGGGCAACAGCCACAGTAGGATAAGAAGAAAGAATTCTTTGACCTCCATAAGATGAGTCTGGCTGCGGAGAGACCAGTCTTAATAAAAAAAAAAGACCAACAGATCGATGAGCTGGATCAGGCTGAGAGCAAACTGCCTTTTATCTGTGGTGGAAAACGGATGAAACATCAGTCTGTCAGGCAGAGAAAGAGAGAAAAGGGGTTTTAATGGATGAGATGAAGAAATACACAGAGAGAAGGAAAACACAAAGATGGAAAGGGAACGATAAAGAAAAAACAGGAGTGTCAAATGGAAATGAAATAGAAGGGTGGGTGAGGGTGGGATTTCCTGTGCAGCAGCTGGGACAAGTTGACATCACTTCCTTTCTGGTGGAAATCTCTTTCTGTCTCTCTCACTAAACTCCTCCAACTCCTTCAGCCTCTGTCCCTCTTTCTCTGGTTAGTTTAGTTAGGAGCCATGACAGGAAATTGATTCACTGGTAAATCTCAAATCCTCCATTCACTCATACCTGCAGAATATAATACAATACAAAAAACACAACATTTCTAAACTTGTGTCTGAAATCAGCCACCATTTTCTTGAATGTCTGGGTTGTATATATAATACATAATTATACATTAGTATTGTGCCCTCAAAACATCCCACGAGAGAGAAATGTGATGTACATGTTTCTCAATTTACTGTTAACAATGAGTACAATATTACGTTTTTAGCCAAGCTAGTGGCAGTGTCAGTCAGTCCACCACTTTGGTCCTCAAAATCTACTGGATGGATTGCCTTGACATTTTGGAAGGACATTCAAGGTCTCCAGAAGATGAATCCTGATGTCTTTGGTGATCCCTTAATGTTTCATCTAGTGCCGTCATCAGGCCAAACAACAATACTTTTCTTTATGACCAAACATCACCAAAACTAATGACATCCCCATCAGCATCAGTGGCACTTTGTGTTATAATGGTGATCATAAACATAATACCTGCTTGTTAGCATTGTCATTGTGAGTATGTTGCCACGCTGAAATGACTCAGAGCGCTGCTGTGTCTTAAGTACACTTTTTTTTTTTGATTTCTGGCTCAAAACCCAGAAGACTCGTATGCTTGGTTATAGTATAGAATAAAATTAAGCTCTGCATCATACTTGTATTTAGTAAACCAGACAAGTGAGGCAGGGGGGTTGACCTTTTTTTTTCAGTGTCAAAAGTCAGTGTAAATGGGTCGACCGAGGAAAACTGATTTGCAATACCACAGATGTCAATGTCAGGGTTGAGAACTTAGTGATACAGTGTTAAGCACCGTTTAAAACAATATTGTGTGGTCAATCGCTTTGAGCATGTTTTCTTAAGAAAATGGTAATATATTGTACAAAGTTTGGCTTTATAAAGCTTAGACAAAGTAGCAAAGACCACATAGAGGGAACTCGGGAGCATTTGATTTACAAGTATTGTGCAAAATTGTGTGCATGCTGTGTATTGTCCCGTTGTGTGATGGACCTGGATCTGCATCCCATAATATAGCTGGTTAATGAGTTTTTGGAAGGCCACAGGTTGATAGCTGGCCTGGCTGCCTGTGGTTTCCTAGTTGCTGTTGGGAGTCATGCAGCTGCTTTAAAGTGTTGTTTGTAATGTTGCATGATATTACATTCATCATGGGAGAAGCTCCGCTCTATTCAGTAACCCTTATTTATACGGGAGGAGACGTGCTGGGTGTGCCTAAGGTTCAAGGCAAAAATGGGACGGTGGAAAGCGAAAACAAAGATATAGGAGTAAATGGTGGTTTTACATGAATCAAAGTGAAGGTTTAAATTACAGTTTGGTTAAATACTGTACTCTGAAACGTGTGCAAGTAGGACGGCAAAGGACAGGTTCTTATTTCAGTGGAAAATGGGAGGCTATATTATTGTTAGAAGTCTCTTGACAAAATTGTGGACTTTTCATTATGCATTAAAAATGTTTTTATAATAGTTTAATTTTGTGTGTTGCTCAAACTAGCAGAAACAGCAGATGGTAGGGTGATAGCTGATTATGAGCTGATTCAGTTCATCTAGTTACAACAACAGAAAAACAGGCTGTTCTGCTTTGAGTGCTGTTGGTCCACTTTGTGTTGTTCAGACACTCTGCATCCAGTGTGGTCAGCCCCCAGTGGTCTTGGTTTGGTAGAGTGACTGACAGGCTGTTGTCACGGAACAATCTTCTATCTGCCAAACGTCAGCCCATTTGCACAAATGTAACATACTGGAAAATATAAGGGTATAAGGAAAAATAAATAAGGTTTATCTGGAAGTGCTGATAAAATCTGCACTTAGGGAAAACACTTCAGCTAGCCTCAGTGGCGACTTATCTCGGCTAACAGTATGAAAATGTGAAGGGAAGAGTGATTTGAGACAGAGAGGCCCGATGGATGCTTTATCTCGTTGGTTATTTCTCACCACATTCATTCCTTCGGCCTGGATGATTTGTTTAGACGAAATCTACTTTGCAATTTTTCTTCTGCCGCATTCATCTAACAACACACATTTCTCCTCCTGCGTTCAGCCTGGCTTTTTTCATTCTTAGATGTTTGTCACACATTTTGAACTGCATTGAAAACCCCAACAACCGTAACTGTTTGCATTGCAAACAATGTTTGATTGACTTGAGTAGGTACAGCTTCTCCTGAGCTGTGAGAAGTGCCGATGTGTTTTTGCACGGCAGTACATTAATACATTTCCTCTAACTACTGGGGAATGTGGCTTCTCACCTTTTTGCTGCTGCTTCCTTGCATTGGCTGAAACATTGTCTGTGTTAACTGCATGTGTCTAAGTGAAAGTCTAATAAATGATTAAAGATGTTGCATATTAGTCAGTGTTGTGCCTACATGTGTGTGGGAGCTGATTCCCATTCAACCAGCAGCCTTAACCACCCACTGACTCATCACAGGGCTTTACACCTGTTCTCTCTCTCTCTCTCTCTCTGTGTGTGTGTGTGTGTGTGTGTGTGTGTGTTGGGGGGGGGGTGTGTTTGTAAGAGAGGGGGGAAACCC
>JAVQJD010018020.1:0-18807 GCA_036023655.1 Nannoperca australis | reverse complement strand
ATGTTGCCAAGCTGTCACTCACATCAAAACTGGCCAATAGAAACGTCTTTCAGCGTAGGTCCCGCCCACGGCATAAAGCGGAACCGGAAGCACAACTTTTAGATTCGCAAGCAAAACTTTTAGATTTGCAAGCAAAATTTTTCAGTTTGAAAGCAAAAGTGTGGAAAGTTTCTCTCTCAAACCACTTTTTTTTAATGTTTTATAAAGAAACCAAATTATCTCCATAAGATTGCACATCAAAGTTTGCGGATAACACGAGACTGAGTCCAAAAACTGACCATTTGGTGCACTGGTAAACCCTATTAAAACCAAAGAACTCATAATCAACTTCAGGATAAGGAGAAATGGAACCCTCTCCTGTTTTCATCCTTGGAAAAGAGTTGAGAGAGTAACAGACTTTAAATTCTTAGGTACTTACATCTCTCAGGACCTAACATGGAGTCTCAACACCACCGCTCTGCTAAAGCAGGCACAGCAGCAGCTATACTTCTTGAGGACTCTGTGGAGAGCAAGTCTCTCCCAGGAGCTGCTGCTATCCTTCTACAAATGTTTGGTTGAAAGTATTCTCTCTCAGGGCATCCTGGTGTGGTTTGCAAGCTGCACTGTGGCTGACAAAAAAGCACTACAGAGACTACAATTAAATCAGCACAGGACATTATTAAAACAGAACTACCTCCCCTTTCAGACATCTACAGGACCCAGTGTTTAAGGCAGGCCAAGAATATTGTCAAGGACTCATTCCACCCAGACAACCATCTCTTCTGTCTGCTGCCCTCTGGAAGGCGATACAGGTCACCGAAGACCCGCACTTCCAGATTGTTGAACAGCTTTTTCCCCTGTGCAATCAAATAACTGAACTCACAATAGGCTGCTAACGTATGTCGGGACTGTGCAATAACTTGCCCGGGGTGCAATGTGCTGTAAAATTAATTTTGTTCTATTTATTTAATATGTATGTAATATTAGAGTGTTTTCTATTGGTTTGTTGTTTAATATTTATACCTTTTTTTTCCTTTACCACTGATGGAGCTGTACTGAAGTTTCATTGTGACGGTGCTTACAATGACAATAAAGATATTCTATTCTATTCTATCATATAATAGGAAGGGGCAGCCAGGTGGTGTGTTAATATGTTGCAATAGAAAAACAATACAAACACATGCTCAGCCTCTCCATAAACAGCACAAACACAGTTGATGGATCTGTGTTTGGCAGCTGGTAAGTGACTGTCCACCCACTTAATTATGTGAATAAAGGGGGAAAAATAAATGCACTGGCCCAGCATGAACTCACACAAACAAATGACACATTAACAAGCCTTTAAGTATTCCTTATGAATATTAATATGCACAATTATGATTTATTGCTTTGAGCAGTAATAGTTCAGCAATTTAAACCCAGCATTCAAATGAGGTGGTTCTTGTTGTGAGGAGATTAGATGATTCTGGGAAACGTCATTTATTCACAAGTAGCATTTTGGCCAGCACCACTTTTATATTGTTTTGGACAAGTGTCTGTATGTCTTTAAATTTGTGCATATAGTATTTAAGCAAATGGCATGTGTTCTTATGTTTGTCCACTTGTTTTCCCTTTCTTTTCTTTTGCTCTCTGAGCTGCTTATTCACACAGAAGAGTCACACACCTGAGCAAAATGAAATGAAATCAAATTGTTTTAATCAGACATAGTTTACTTTTTCAGCCTAAGATCATTAAACTCATATGTTGTATTAAATTTTTTACATGATAATTGAACTGTTCCCCTTTTTCTTTTTAACTGTCCTGGCTCTACTGGTGGATAATTTCTTTTTCCTTGTATGCATCTGCTACCAGTTCACCATTGACCAATAAGAACTGTTTCACCAAATCTGGCGTAAGGCAAAGTGCTATCTGATGAGAGCAGGAGAGAGGGACAGGGATGACTGAAAAACATAGTTCTAAAAATCATCATCAAACTGTTTTAGTTTATTAAGCTTGTGTTCTGCAGTTTCTCAGTTCAAATTATTACATTGCATTAATACTGCATTGTGCATACTGCATAAATGTCAGTGTAGTCATTTTTCTCTCTCATTCGCTGACTTCTTCCAGCTGCTGCACCTTCTTTTCTTTTCTCCCTCCCCACCCCCTTTAGCCCTCTCTCCCTCCCCTTCCCCTTCACTTCCCTCCCACTTTTCTCCCTCACTCTAAAGAGCACTCAGTCTCTGTGCTCCCCTTCATTTCTCGCTCCAACATGTTGGCAGGAGGAGAAAGAGGAGGATGCTGCGCTCTACCCTCGGTGCATTCCCGCCACCTCTCCAGTCTGCGCACGCTGCTTCTGACTCAGACTCAGCCTCAGCTTTCAGTTGTCTCCGTCTGAAGGACTTCAGAGAGGAGGTGGAGGAGGAACTGAAGGATACGCTGGAGATCAGGAGCTCTCACACCACGGTCCCCAACAGGAACAAAAACAGCAGGAGAGCAGAACAGAGCAACTGCTCCTCTTCTGTGGTGGAACCTACTAATACCTCAGGAGTGACCACCTCCTCTGCCTCCTCTAGTTTCCCTCCCTCCTCCTCCTCCTTCTCGACTCCAAGATCCATGTGGCAAGAGGCAATAAGGAGGAAGCGGTATTTCCTGGACCGGGCAGGGGTGTCTAGTGAAGGGGATAAAGGAGGAGGAGGAGGAGGTCAGGAGAAGAGGAACAGGTCCCCGGATTGGCTGTATGAGTCCTACTACTGTATGAGCCAGCAGCATCCTCTGATTGTGTTCCTGCTGCTCATAGTGATGGGAGCCTGCCTGGCTCTGCTGACTGTGTTCTTTGCTTCAGGACTGGTAAGCTGCTCATTCATAACGTGCAGAAACAAACACACACACACACACACACACACACACACACACACACACAAATGGAAAAAAAGTAAAAAAACAAACAACAACCATTCGGGACCATCCAAACATATCGATGGCCTTATATTTCAGCATATTTCTGTCTGTGGGCTGTAAATTATGGTGATGGTATGTGCAAGAAATTCACATCAAATGTAAGATCTGTAAACCTACGCACACACACACACATTGTAGAGTCTTGTAAGCATGCATAGAAATAGGGTCACACAAACTGGCTTGTGAATCATTTGCTCACAAACATGCATATCTGCACACAAAAAAAATCCACTGGCCTGTCAAACACAATACATGAGCTCTCCTCTCTCATAGACTCACACACACACACACACACACACACACAAATGTGAAAACACATACAAGCGTGCTTGTGCAGCACCTATATGCACACACACACACACACACACACACACACACTCACAGCATGCGGTCCTCATTGCAGCACTAATGTGAAGAGAAGGGTGAGATAAAAGTGAGGGGGCAATGAGGGGCTTAGTTATTGTCTGAGCTTGTGGTTGACTGATTTACAGAAAGGAGATCTGTTTTCCTCTGTCACTATTTTGACAGTTTTCTTTGCTCTAAAAGCCTGAAAGATTCAATGCAGGCTCTGTAAAATATAAAGACATTCTAAATTAAGAAAAGCAAAACATTATTTGTAAGTTCACATTTTGTTTGTGGTTGTGATTTAACTCTTAAATAACTTACCTGGTTATATGCATCTAAAAAGGCAAGAGTTTATTGAACATAATGATATATTAACACAATCAAATTGATTTAAATAGGATAAGATAGGATACTCTAACATAACCTTATTAGAGCTCATCACATTTTGCATTAGGAGAGTGCCTCTCCCATTCCCTGTATCTGCTGAGTCTGCTCTTAAGAAGGGCTTAGTCCAAATACTGAAAAAGACAGGGTGAGATAGAGAGATTATTGAGACACACACACTGCTGTTACTATCAAAAAGGGCTTTTTTTATCATCTTACACATGTGGAAATATTTAGTGGTTAATCATCATTCATCATTATTTTGACATTATTTTAGCCACAGCTGGTGTTTGTCTTGATTTATTTATTTTTGATCCAGCTGGCAGATTTTGTGGTAAAGTGTGAAAGTATAAGTTAACCAGCAGTTTAAGCATTGCAACTGCACGTAACAATATAGAGTTAGAAACCAAAGAAAATAGGAACATTCCCTACAATTAGACACTATATATATAATCCTGCATGTTCTGGTATCAATGTTTTTGTGGGCTCACAATGATCTAGCATATCAGTAAATGCCTTTTCCTGTCTGTCCTGCTTCCTCTTTTCTTTAAACTCTATTCATGTGCTAGATAGGCAGGACTTTTGGTACATCCTTGATTTATTTCCCTCCAACATCCCCTATTTCACTACATTGTCATGTCTGTGTCATCTCTCACCTCCTCATATTGCTGTCTCTTTTTTTTATTTGTATCCTATCATCCCTCCATCCTGCTGGCTGGCTGACCTAAATCCTGTGCTGTTTTGGAGCTCTGCTCTGGGCGAGACAAACTCTCTGTGGCTTTCTGCAGCCACACATATCCTCTCTTGTCCCAGTGCATTGACTGCATGAGCAAGAGACAGAGGGAAGGTGGGGGTGGGGGGCTAAAGAAGGAGAACGAGGGAGATGGAGAGGAGGAGGACAAATGTAATGAGAAGCATAGGCATAAAAACATTTTGATGGTTAAGTCACTTCTGATTAAATTAATAAGAATTAGTTTGAGTGATTAGTGACTGCATTGAATATAAAAAAACAACACATTATTCCATTTTAATATAACATCATAATACTTGTAATATTTACAACATTATTTTTAAAGATAACTTGAAAGTAATCCCTTCATTAATTGGATTAAATGGATTATGTAGTGTAATGTAGACAGTGGATATTTGGAGTTTAAAGATCAAAAATGAATGAGAGACCAAACAGAGCTCTGTGTTCATGGATGGTGTCACTGAGCAGTCAAGCAAATGACAAGCCCCGATGTTAGTATTCACCCAATGACAATACAACACAAGACCATTTGGGGTTAAATTGAAATTAAATTGAATGATTAGTAGATATCAGTGTATTTTACAGATTATCTTGCCTGCACAGCTAAATGTACCAGTGAGGATGTGACACATCTGCTGCCTATATATACTCATATCCTGACCATTTTCCCTCCCCCATCACACTACTGGAAAAGCAAAGCACTGGAAAAGATAGGATGAAGCCTAGCAAAAGCAGGCAGCAAAACAACTCATTTCACTATCGTCCTACATCCACCTTGAAGAAACTCCTGCAATTTTTATTAGAACTTTCAGATCTAAGTGCGTTTCAGCAAGGCACCAGCAAATCCATTATGGATGTGGCTTCAACTTTGCTACTGGTTAACACTTAGGGGCTTTTTAGGATTTTCTTAACTTTTTTAGGATGTTCTCTCTGTATAAAGATTTAATTTTAGTTTATACTTATCTCGGTATGAACACGAGTACCATTCTGACATATATATATGAATCTTTTAATGTGAACTATGTGAAGAGGTTTCTTTAATGGGGTATCTGATTAGTCTAAAATATTATTGAATACATAAATGAATAAAATTATTTAAAGGAGCTGTGCAACATTGTACTCTGTAGGCTCAATTGAATACATATTGTAGATAGATATTGTACAGTAACGGAGTGGGTGCGGTTTTTTCTCTTCTAGGATGACAGGCAAAGCACTCCATAAAGTTATTATACACAGTTTGCTCATGTTTAAAATGTGGCCTATAGTAAATATAGATTTAAAAAGACAAACTTGAACAACAATTATGCAATTACAAACAGCAATTATGTAATTAGAGAAAAGTGTTGGAGATTATACAGGCATACATGTCAATTAAACTCATATTTTTGCATAAAAATAAAAAAAGATTTTATCTGGGTAACTCAGAAGGCTTATTTTAAAGTATTTATTTATTTACCATTTAGTTTTTTCCCTTTTTGTCCAGTTTCTTGTGGCTCAAACAGAAAGTTAAAGCTAGTAAAGGACATGCAGAGCAAAAGGGCATTTCATGTTTCATAACTGACTCCTTTCTCACGTTACATCCAGCAAAGAGTGATATCTAAGTAGTGACGCCTTTTTGTGTTTGGTTGTTTGTATTTTCAGGACTCTAAAGAGGGAAGACTGAGCTAGAGGAGTGGCTTTTTATAACACAGTTTGGCTGTTTCATGCCCCCTCCAGAAGTCTCTGTCTTCTAAATTTGCTTCTTTGGTTTGTTTATTTCACTCAGGCAAACCTAGTTTTCCCTCTAAAGAATTATTCCTCCTTACTCTGATAAATGACCTATATATTCCCTTCTCTCTTAAATTGCTCTCCAGATGTCTCAGTGTCTCTCTCTTATGCTGTTATTGTTTTATCCTGTCCTTTTTCAGAACATTGAGGACCACGTGGCCTTTGTAATCACTGTGCCCACAGCCTTGGCCATCTTCCTGGCTGTGTTTGTACTCGTCTGCATTGAGTCCATCTTCAAGAAGCTTCTACGTGTTTTCTCCCTGGTCATCTGGGCTTGCTTAGTTGCCATGGGTTACCTTTTTATGTTTTCTGGTGGGATAATTTGTCCATGGGATCAGGTAAGACACAGAGGTGTATTCTGTGGTGAATTTATTTGTTGCAGAGGAACATGTGGTACATTCTGTAATTTTTTTGATGTGTTTCTCCTGTTTTATTGAGTTGTTTTAGGAGAGATTTAGTGGGCTAAAAATGCCAATACAACAGATTGTAAATGACTTGCATCTCTTGAAAATTAGATGCTTTATTGTATCTCAACAAACATTGAAACATTGGTCAAATCACAAAAACACTAAGGAATAAGATAGAAATCGAGGCCAGTGGATTCTGGATGTTGCTGATGCACATTTTGTCTTTTATCCCCCGCTCTTTTTTTTATCTTAAACTCAGCTGACTTCTCCTAACATGAATGAGAACATCTCTGGGGATTTTGTTGGCTTTAAGAGTGCACATTTTTTGAAAGTTAACCAGATAGACCCAGCCATATGAATACATTGAACATTTCCACTTGTCTGTGTCAGTGGACATATTTATTTTTTCACAAGTCTTACAAGTATGATACTTGTCCAAAAACCTTTCCCTGATTGCCAGAAAACAGCATGAAATCTGCAAGAGCAGCTAGAGATTTCACTTGGCTGTTATTCACTCATTTTCTGTTCAGCTTGAGTTGGTTTGTACCTAATACCTAAACATATACGGCTGCTCTCTGGAACAAATGTGGTTTTTAAGTCTATGATGAGACTGGGGAGTGTAGATTCTCTCCTGTCTGTAGTGTGGAGTGTAGTTATTATTATTCAGATGGCCTGAAAAATCTGTAAGCTTTTATTTCATCTCTTGTGATATCTGACCTACATTCTATTACAGGATGTCTTTAAAGTTTTGGCACAAGCTTGAGTGCTTCCTGACATTTCATGTTTTTTCTCTTTATGCTTGTGTGTGTTAGTAAATAAATATAGAAGTTGTTCTTCATAGAAAAAAATATATATATTAAAAGGATAAAAACAGCATTATATTGAAGTATGGCATACTGAACTGTAAAACATCACGCTTATGTATTATGTGTCAGACCTCTAAAGTTTAAATCCACACCTATAGCTGATCCTGTCTAGTAAAAACCATTAAAGGACATAACCTTCACCAATATTAATACATTGTACAGTAATACAGTACCATATATGTGTATGGTGGCTAGTGTTGGTGTTATACCACATACATTTTGGTTGATTCTGGACCTTTGCTGCATTCCTATTCTTAAGAGAGAGATACAACTCATGGGAAAGATGGGAAAACGAGAGTATGATAAACTGTGTCCAAGGTCATGAATGTTGTGATGACAGTGAGCAACCACAGAAACTTCCACAATATTTTCCATATTACCTTACATTATCTTTTCATGCTTGCTGCTAAAACTGCTGAATTGAATACATCATTTGATTTGATGGCTACCACAGAATGTGGGGGCTGATTACATAGTCAACATTAATGCATGAATGCAACCACATGGAATGTTACTGTTTGATTAGAAAGCCACAAACAGATCATATATCAGAGTCACACTGGTGCAGACAGCTGGTATGAAGAAAGCCTGGCAGATGGGTTGTGTGAAACTGCTGTAAATCAATACATAATCTTTGTCCATGCATTTGTCAAGCTTCTTAAGGCAGTACTTCAGGTCTCACTGACTATGTCCCATGTGGCCTTCTCAATACCATGCAGCAGCACATGTGTCAGAAAGCATAAAAAATGCTGTTGATATGAGACCAGTTTGTATGGACTAGCTTTGTGTATCGCAGCAAAAGCAAAGGAAACTTTTATTAAACTGATTTATTGTAAGTAAAACACGTATCTATGGGCCAGGTTTTAACACTGAAATGTGCAGAGTATTCCATGGTCCTTGGACTTGTTTAACTATTATTTCCAGGAGCTGTATACTATATACCTACAGTATATGTTATGTATATTACTTTCTGTAGCAACATTACATCTGCATTTAAATGTGGCAAGATAAGCAAACCGTAGCATCGGCATTACAACAGCCATATGAATCCTGCAGCAGGGCTCGTTGAAAACAGCACAGAACATTAGGTCATTTGAAAGTTGTATTCATTCAACAGTAATGGCAAGACACATGTCTAGTGTGTGGCCTCATCTATCACAAAGAGGTAGCTAAAGATGCAGTGAATCACGCGCCACTCCATTCATTCCTTTTTTCTGCTTTCAAAAACCGACAAGCCATTATGCTATTACTGCCCTCTGACTGCTTCATCTTAGCCATGTTAATTAACACTTATCTGAAGAGACATTGTTGACAGGCACTGCACTGTGTTTTTAGGGGATTGCTGCCATATTATAGATTACGGAAATGACTCATTAGTGTTCTCACTTTGCTCCACCTTAGTGCACAGTAGACTATATTCAGTATACTTAATTATTATTGTTTACCCACATAGAGGACAGAGAACCTACTTCAGGTATCAGTGAACTGAATGCGAGTCACACCTCTTCATGCAGTCAGTAATGAAAAAGCTTTGAACAATATGTGCTGTTTGCCAATAACCCAGGAAAAATGAAAAAGTCCCTGCTGGGTGGAGTTTCCATGTTCTCTCCACATTTGCATGTGTTTCCTCCGGGTGACCGCCATCAAAAACATGTATTTGCTCAGTAAATGTTGCACATTTTGTTGCTCTGATTGGTTATAGTTATCCAGTTACATCCACAGGCATTTTGGTCTGTGCCTGTTGATAATGCCCATTGGAAATAATAAATGAACAGAGAGGCTCCAGACTAATGCATTTGCGAATTGGTTTGGCGATGGCAGGCTACTTGACCAAAGCACTGGCTTAAAACTGGAGTTGATTCCCAGGTGCTGCCCACTGCTTCTAACACTTAGGATGGGTTAAATTGAGAGAATGCATTTCCCTACATGGATAAAGGATAACTTAAGAGTGTTAGTATTCTGTTACCCTGCATGGGGAGAAAAAACACATCTTGGTACTTTTTTTAAACTGACAGAGAACGTCAGATAATGATTACTGATGATGACATTGACTACAAATATCAGACACATGCCAGTGGTCCCTAGATGCTGACAGGGTCCACATATCCAGACATTTAATATTTTGATGATTGCTGTGTAGAGTGCCAGGACTTTAAGATGATGAAAATAAAAGATACACTGGATTTAATCTGTGAATCTGCAAGAAGGATAGCCAAAAAGGGGATAATTTTGATCTGTAGTGATTTTGTAGAAATAAAATTGATTTCTCAGTCCATTCAACCAGCGTTACCGACACCATCTGTGTCTGTTAACAACAGTTTGCCCATGCCAATAACACAACAAACTGCAACAAGGTCCTTTTATTTTCCATATCTTAGGATCCCAAAATGCCAAAATATTGATTTAAAATGTTACTTTACTGCTATGTATAGTGTAAACTATTGTGTGTCTATAATGTAGGTTTAGTAAAAAAAAAAAGTTGGACGACAATTAACCCAACTACCAAACAAATGGTGTACATTCAGATAGCACAGAAACAATTAATCGATTACTCTATCAATCGTTCCACTTCACAAATGTTTTTCACAATGTTGAATTTTAGCAGACCAAATGATTAATTGATTGATTGAGAAAGTAATCTGCAGATTAATTGGTGATGAAAATAATCATTAGATGCAGCCCTACATTCCGGTCTTTGTAAATGCTTTGATTTATATGGACCTTAATCTTAATGACACAATTTTAATAATATGTTAATTTTTTGCATATTTAGTAAATGACTAAATCCATGTGTCAAAAATAATGTTTTTGGATTAAATCTACTAACAATTTAGAAGACATTGCTCTGCTTTCTGTTTTAAGTTCTTCTACTTGTAATCCTGGACTTGGAGCATGCTGAGCATTTGCTTATCAGCCAATTATATTTATAACCAAATCTTTAAATCTGTGGTCACTCTGGTATTACTGTGCAGTTGCTAAGTGGATGTCTGCTCCAGAAAAGAAACGGATGGAGGCAAAGTAAAAGTCAGAGTTAATTAAATGCTCTCTGTGCTGTAGCAAAGAGGTAGCCATGAGAATGAAACAGTGATTAGAAGGAGGGAATCAGGCTCTCCCACCACCTTGCCTATCATGTAATAGCCCTAAGCTTATTAAGTATGATGGCTGTTCATCTTGCTGTTGCTAGTCAGTGGATGAAAATGTAGTTGTCCATAGTCACAATTAAAAATTCTATATTTAATGAAAAAACAAATAGAAAATACTGATAACTAAAGCACTTGCAGATAAGTTGCTAAGATACCAGCATATGCAGTAGCCTAATGCACTTTAAATAACTGACTTAAATGCAGTGTGCAGGACTAGGACCCCCCAAAGCCGGCAAAATCAAATTTACAGGGGTTTCAAAATATATTTATTGTAAAATGTATTTTCATTTTTAAATATTCAGAGGTGAGCAACCCAGAAAATGTGACTGATGTGACAGGCAGCCGATGTTGCCAGCAGCTGATGATGAGGTTACTGGTGCCGGTTGTAATTCTGCAGCGCAATAATACATTCTAACTCTGCAGTTCTGCTGCTATTCATGATGTTGCTGTATAGCTAAACTATGAATCGTTCAGAACAAAATCAATCAGTGAATCACTCGCAGTGATGAACTTATGAGCAGAATCGGCAAATCTCCTCGAATTGACTGAGCTTTACAGCGAGTTTCTGCTGATTTAGCTGTTTAGCTCGCAACTTCACTGTTTTGGTTCACTCACACTGCTCTCATAGCAACAAACGACGAGGCAGACACAGTTGACTAGCTGGTGAACATAGTGGAGCATTTAGCAGCTAAATAGCCAGATATTTTCCTCAGTAGTGAGTAGAGACTAAAAACGGAGCATAAAGAGAGTGAATATTGGACTTTGACTCCAAACGAATTATAATGTTCACAACTGCTGGATGTGTAAATAAGCAACTCTTAGTTAACAGTTCATTATATCAACTTAATGGTGGTGTTCTTAAAGTACATTTTGTGTCATTGCAGATTCAAAGTACCATTTTGGGCTGCTGACAAACTGCACACTGTCTTGAAATGTTAAGTTCAAAATGGAGGAAGATTTGATATCAAATTTTATTGAAATTTACTCTGCCAGAGTATGAATTGCTACACAAAAGAGATATGGCATGGTGTGCGGTCAGTCATGAGAAGTGTGATAATGTCCTGTTAGCATCACCTATTTTGCAAGGGGATGCGATTAACAGCTTCATCTTTCATATATGATAGTGGTTTGTCATAGAGGATGTGATCATCATGCTTCTTCCAAAGCATATCTACATGTGCTATTTCAATAGATGAGAAAATATGCTCTATTCCCCAACTGATTATTAAGCCTTTTAAGATAAGCTTACTTTCTTGTTCTGTCTAAGTCTTAAGCCATCTGACCGTAATGAGAAAAGGATTACATCAAACATTTATTGACATAGTCTACACCTGATTCATCAGAGAAGACTTTTGCAACCACTGCACTAGGATTGTTTTCCAGTGCCATTGATCTTTTTTTTCTACAGACCACCAGTCAGCTAATGAAATTGAACAAGTCAGTGTTACTTACTCATTCATTATTTGGGCAGTGATCATTCAAGCATCTATTAAAAATACTGCTTCCCTACTTTGTCATGCAACACATCAATAAAGAGTAAATTATAACAACATACTGTATGTTGTGTACTAAATGTGTAAATGATCCTGCCAAATATAACAATATATGTTGCATGGCTGTGATGTGTCAAGTGAAAGTGATCATTTCATAAATCTGAGACAGACAATAGGCTAGAAGAGGAGTTGCAGGGTGGCAGAGTTAGGAAGTGAGGAATAGGCAATGGTATGGAAGAGGATTACCACTGAAGCACAATGATATGGGACAATGCTACAGTTGGAAAAACAATTACACCCAAAGTACATGTAGGTAATAAACTGTTTATTTAATTACCAATCCGGTAACAAGAGTAGTAGACTATATGTAGCCTAATTTAACAAAAACAATGTTTACCTAAAAGTTATTACTGTACCCTTCACAGGGTAAGAATCAGTGGCTGATAACAAGTAGTGGACAAACTGTGTAGTTTCCTCCTACTTAACCACATTCACATTGTGTTGCAGTATCATTCTATTTGAAAGTATCCCTCCCCCTCCTTTATTCTCTTTATGTCGGTGCATATTAGTTTCCACAAAGCCCTTGCACGCTAACAATCTAACTGGACTTCTTCACTGCAGAAAATACCATGACTTGTGTAGCTTAAACTGGCATTTACAGTTTGATATATTTCAATTACAAGTCTGCTCTGGTTTAGACAACTAGTTGATTTTCCTGTTGTCCTTCATTTATTTGTTTACTCCAGTAGCTTTCCTACATAGGGGACATTGTCAGTTGTCAAACTAACTATATTATTTGTGTTGACAACCTTATAGAGACAGTGTGACACTAAGACAACAATAAATATATATGTTACAAACTGCACTGTCAGTACAGTGACACTGTCAGGTTAATGAAATAGCTCTGAGGCTCCAAATCTTCCCTCAGCTGTGATGTGCTCACTATCCACACTCTCCCAGAGTTAGTTTGTATACAGTACCCACACTTTCCATTTTCAACCCGGAAATCAACTGGATGCTTATCCTCTCCCCACAAAGCCCTCCTTGTTTGCTGGCGGTGGGCAGATGGGCTTATCTGTGTGGTCCAGCCTCTACACGTCACTGAGAGATGTCTGGACTCTGCCTCATCTCCTTCTTCTTCTCTTCTCTCTGTTTCTCTCAATCCCTCCCCATCTCTCAGTTACACACATGCACGAGATGCACTCACACACTCCTCTTTCAGTATACATCCCATCCTCATTAGGCTTTAGGACAGAAGAGGTGGAGGGAGGGGAGTTGGGCTGAAGGAAGAGACCTGCCTGGTTGGAACTGTAAAAAAGAGGGTAGATGGTGAAAATAGGACAGGAACTACTGATAGAAAAGAGGGAAATAGAGGGGGTTATACAAGGGAGAGAGACAGAGAGAGTAAGGAGAGATGCAGTATAGCATCTACAGAGAAGGAGTAATTAAGACATTTTCTTAAATCACATTGGAGTTTTAATTCTAGGAAAATGGAAAAGAATATATTTTTTGTGCTAAACAGCTTCATTTATTGCAAGGATCAAGCTTGGCCTGCCCAGACACTTGGCTGAATGCTTCTTAACTACTGCATTCAATTCTGCATCTTCACTATACATCAATGAATCTGTCTTTTTTTTACTCAGATTGAGTCAGAATAGCTAGAAATGAAAAGAGCATATCTATATTTTTGAGGGTTAAATAGCAGCCAGACAGCACATACTCTCACACACACACACACACACACACACACACACACACACACACACTCCATATTGTAAATCCAGCCTGTAAACTAATCTCTGCCACAGCCTGTAGACTAAAAGCCTGATGTAATCTAACACTCTATCTCTATAATTTGTTTTATGAACCCTCCTCAGTGTCATTATCAAGGAATTGATTCATTGGGCAGAAGCAGAGTTGATGGTACAATGATGGACCACAAAAAAGCCTTGTCCACTTAATCGTCAGAGAGAGGGTCCTTATGTGCTTACCTTGACCATACTGAAGGAAGCGCCTCACTGTTCAATTGCTGCATCAAGTATCAAGAATAAGGGAGACCTCAGCAGGTGTCCCTCCCCCCTGCAGCCTCTGCATTATCCTTGGTACAGTTTCATGATTCAGTAGCAGCATTGGATTTCAGAGCATTAGAAAAAAGCTTTCTGGACTCTAAGCAGATTATGTTGTGCTAGATGACATTTGCAAGCAATTAGCAGCTTTCTCTTATATTAGGAAGAAAGATAATACTTTCTTATTCCTCTTCTGACGCAGTGAATAAATAACACCTTTCTTAATCATCCACAGAGGAGAATAAAATCTAAATGATTTGTTGCTTGTAGACTCACATTCAATGAATTGTTTACCAGATGGCTTTTTTAGTTTTTGCACCCTGTTTTAGAGCTTTCTGGCTCTGCAGGGTTTGACAAGGTAAAAACAAGAAGCTCATTGACAAAAACTGCCACCACTCTAATACATTTGCCATACTGCAAAAATACCACAGCCACCTTAGTAGTAAAAGGCAATTCTGATCCAGAATCAGGAATACTGAAACCACTACTGTATTTACACCGTCTTGCACCGCTCTCAGCACTCTTCCATTCCTTATTTGTCCACTAGTCACCCTGTTGGTTTTCTGAACTCTGTTAGTAACCTGACACCCCTCTTTACAGCTGCTTTTAGTTTTGTCATTTGCTCCTCACTATAAATGGATGTCTAGTCACCTGGCTGTTTTGCCAGATTGCTTTCCTGCCATTTCTGCCTGTGTTTCTGTTCCTGCAACCCCTTCTCAGTAAATGCCCACAAAAAACGTTGCATTTATGTTTACATTTGGATCCTAACTGCTTTTTGCCAGCTTTACTGAACTGTGACATTGTAAGAATAAAATAAGACTGTGCCCAATTAAAACTCGTTCAAGCAATGGCACAGAGAGATTGGAAACATTTCTTTCCTAGGTTACAGTAATGCAATTCCAAATCTTCAGAGACCAACACTGATGAATGAAACATAATATGCACAATTGCTTTCAGTGCCATAGTCCACTGAAACCCTGTTGTTGTTTCATAGTGTTCTTCTGGTTTGTCCTTCAGCTTCTCAATCCTTCAGCTTCTCAACAGTTAGAAGGTTGTTTTGCTTATGAATCTAGAACAGCGAATATGAAGGATTTAGTATATTGGCCATTCTTGCAGGTGAAAATATTGTGCAAATATGGTGTAAAAAACAAAATATAGAACAGACCCTTTTGTCTGGATACTCAAAATAAAATTTTCTGTCATGCAGAACGGATTATTATGGGAGGCTATTGGTTTATGCAGTCATGTAAACGGCTTAAATAGAAATGAAAATGGAAATGCCAGACTGCAGAACTATAAAGATAAGCTTCACTCCAGACAGTTGTTGTGAAGGGTGGGCTGAGGAGCTGTACAGTTTGGTGGTCATAGTCCCACTGTGACCAATAACAGACATTGGTGGCACAATGTCAAAGCATTAATGGCCACTGCCAGCCCAGAGAAACCAATCATTACGGACTTTAGGAAGAATTGGTCAGACATTAAAGCTGACACCAAGAAGCGAGATCCTGTGTGCTGGCTAATCATTGTGTGCTTGTGCCCCAGGTCAGGGGACATCAGAGGTTACTTCCCTTGACAAGTGGGTGGCTTTGATAATTAAAGGCTGTGTCATTAATAATGTTTTACAAAGGGGGCACAGACCTGGCAATGAAAAAAGTAATTACAGGTGGTCCACCAAGCTAGCCATTCCTTTCTTGCGTGCAGGGAAAAAAAATCACACACCCCATGGGGTATGTCATGGCTACTTCATCGGTGTTTAACTATTAGCTCATATGTTCATGTGCATTGTTTAAGTTTCCATTGAGGTGACTTGTTTATTTGAATTTCAACTTTTGCACGATAATAAATGTGCCTGTCTTTCAAATGTCTCATATGTGTCAAATCTGTGTCTAATTTATTGTAGTGTGCAATTGTTAACATATTTATCCTTGTCATTTAAGACATTCAGCATAAGTCATCGGCTTCCTGTATAAAGGTCCAGGTTACAGTATGTGTTTAGATCCTTCTTGTTGACCTTCTGTCTGTATCCACAGCTTTATATTGAGTAAACTCTGAGTCATAACAAAGTATGTTTATCTGGTCTGTTTTAGAGGCACAATCAACGACCGAAATGCATAATTGTATCTATCATGCAGTATACTAATACCCCAGTCAATTGCTATTTGTTTTTGTAAGCCTTTATATGATTGAAATTAAAAAAGGACTTAAACATGTAGAAATTGCAAAGAAAACAATGTCACTTCAAGGTGTTGTTGCTTGACAATTCTTTATACAATAATATGTAGACTACAGCATATATATTTCTGTATTATATTGTATCAAATTAAAAAATCATAAACGATACATCCTGCACAGCAGCTTAAAACGTGGAATGCCACAATAAAAAGGTCATTGGTACCATGGTTGTAACAAAAAGTGCTTTGTTTCCTGTTCTGTTAAATAAACTGTAAAGAACTGCTGCTCATCTAGGCACAGACATTTGTTACATGCTTTTCTTTAGGTAGGAAATAATTGTAAATACTTTTCATCGTCACAGATGGGCGCAATCTGATGCTGATTGTGATGTTGCGTCAAACAGCATTGTCAAAGCTCTTGAGCACTAGGCTTGGGTGGCATGCTTTATTAAAAAATATGATGCACTCCTGTTAGAATAAGCTTTTTTTGTAGCTTTGTTCTCTGTTCTCCAGTGGAATTCTAGTTAGAGTGATATATCAGGTTGTCATCAAGGTGCTACTGGCATTTTATAAAAAGTTCATACTATACTGCCCAGTGAGGAACATCCACCTTCAGAATGATGGATGTGATGCAGCTTGAATGATGCCATATATATGCCTACATTGTATTGTGATCAATAAAACATTCAATGTGACTATAAGTAAATATACAGTAAAGTATACATAGAATATAAACATGTCCAGGATTCTGAGAACGGCAATGATGATGATGATTGCTGTTGTACAAAGAAGATTTTTAGTATTACTTCATCTAATTGTCTAAACTGACCATAAGTGGTTTAAAACCCTTTTTTAATATATATAATGAACACATTTTCATTTTCTACGTGCTACAGTTGTTTAAAGGCAAGGTAAACTGTAAGCAATACTTGTAAGGTATGTACGTAGGTAAAATGATGTAATTTTCAGTTTAAAACAAGATCTGTTATATTGCGGGGTTGTATACGTCAGTGGCAGCTGGTGATTATTTGTTTGGGTGGGTCTACAGACAATGATGAATGCTTACCACTAGCAGTTTTTATGTCAAGCATGTTGCACAAAGCTTTGACTCCAGCAAAAAAATATTTATATAAGATTATGTAAATTTAAACATAGAAATTCAACATTAAAATGTTGTCTTGCCTGTCATATTCTGCTTTTCTGCTTAATGCTCAAAGGCCTACTGCTTCCCTGAAAGTTACTGTACAACTGTGCTGGATTGAAGTGTTAACTTTTCTGATGCATCATGCCGACATCTGCATACATGTTGCTGTCACTTCTGCTCTTCTGTTCTTGGAAGACCAGCAGTCACAATCTGCTTCCCCGCTGATCACACCATCTTATAACAACCAAAGGCAGAAAATGACAAAACCTTGTTGAAATTTCAAAACACTGATTTATTGTCTTTATAAAGTGAATTGTAAATGTAATCTAATAACTGGAAAAACAATTATAAACTATATGTTTAATCATCTATTGTGTCTTCCACTAGTACTGCAGTATGTTCAATCTGTTGCTGGTGAACAGAAACATGTATCAACTGTACAGTACCGTGGTTGTATTTTTACTGTTTTGTTTGTACCATTGTTTAACAATTTGAGACAATAAGGAGTCTACAAGAGATGATCATCATTATGCTAATTGATAAATATGTCCTACTTCTATCTGTAGCGAAGCAGCAGGACCTCTGCAAATGCGGAAGACATACTGTAGTACTCATTTGAGTGAATTTGATTTTTAAATGAAAAGCATTTTCATATTTGCTACTATTTGCATTCACAACTACCATAGTTAGCCATTAAGAAAGTAGCCGTGTAGAACGATATGTTAGTCAGCCAAGCTTAAACAGAAGAGGTACTGTTTTTCTCATTTGCAGTCGCTTTCCTTCCTTCGTGCTTTTCTTTCCTCTTTCCATCTCACTGCCCCCTACACCCGAACCCCCGCTTTCCCACTGGCCCTGCAAATAACCCAAGAAAGGTTAACTGGCACCTGGCTGCAGCCTGTGAGAACACTGGCCTCTTTCTATTAATGCACAACAGCAGATGAGCTGCTTTAACCCTGCAGCAGAAGGCGTATTTAGGAAGTGTGTGTATGTGTGTGTGTGTGTGTACGTTTTTGTATGTGTGCAGAGCTTGTGTAAAAATGGAAGCACTCTACATGGTACATTAGAGGTGTCAGGTTTGAAGTGTGAGAGCTGATTGTCCTCTCTTCTGCTCCCTGGAATCAAGGGAGCTTAGGTAAGCCGAAGATGCTAAGAATGTTATAATGGATCGACTGTTTAGTGAACTACATTTACATGTGTGTAATAGGACAAATATATTCCTAATTTTTCCATTGCAATTTAGGCTCTAGCTTGATATTGAAGGACCCCCCCCCCCCCCCCCCCCCCCCCCAAGACGGGGGGGGTGGGGGGCCCCCGACAGAAGCCTAGTGTGTACAGCGGGTGTGGGTTTTGGGGT
>JAVQJD010018016.1:0-21141 GCA_036023655.1 Nannoperca australis | reverse complement strand
TGGAGAGCTCACCTGGAGAACACACCTGGAGAGCACACCTGGAGAGCACACCTGGAGAGCACACCTGGAGAGCACACCTGGAGAGCTCACCTGGAGAGCTCACCTGGAGAGCTCACCTGGCGAGATCACCTGGAGAACACACCTGGAGAGATCACCTGGAGAGCTCACCTGGAGAGCACACCTGGAGAGCTCACCTGGAGAACACACCTGGAGAGATCACATCCACTCACTACAGCACACAGAACAAAGAGGCTGCGCTGACAGGAGGTCCCACTCCTCCCACGCATCAAGTTGCTGTTGTTTCCTCCTTTAATGTTTCTCATCTTTTACATTAAAGATATTAAATCCACTTGAAAGTCAAAACACATCGAATACGTCACGAATATCTGCAGTGAACGTGTCTTTATTGTTTATACACGATGAATCCAGAAACCAGGTGGAGTCCTGGTCCTGGTCCTCTGAGTCCGGCTCACCTGTGCAGCGCGTCCGTGTCGCACGGGTCCGTTAACACGGATAGCCTGCAGTTCTCCGTGTCCACGTTGTTCAGCGGGATGACCACGTGCGTGTCGTCCGGCTCCGCTCTCACCGTCCCGGAGAACGGCCGCAGGGGGCAGGTGTTCGTCCCGGTGGGCGAGGAAATCCTCCAGAACAGATCCTTCAGTTTCTTCCGGAACTCCCGGCGCATGAGGCAGTACAGCACCGGGTTTAGACAGCTGTTGGTGTGCGCCAGGCACACGGTCACCGGGTGCACGTACGTGTGCACCATGTAGTACGTCCGGTCCCAGTTGACCACGTTGAACTTCACCAGGACGCCCCAGAAGGTGATGGCGTGGTTGGGCATCCAGCAGATGAAGAAGGAGAGGACGACGATGGTGACGGAGCGGGTCACCCTGGACCTGCGCTTCACTTGGTTGTTGTTCATGCTGCGCAGGCGCACGAAGCGCAGCAGCAGCAGGTAGCACACGCTGACGATCAGCATGGGGAACACGAAGGCCACCAGGATCTTCTGGAGGTGGTACAGCGCCAGCCACGCCTGGCTGTCCGGGAAGCCCAGCAGGCACAGCCTCTCCCCGGCCACGCTCTTCACCGTGGAGAACACCGCCGTGGGCAAAGTGGCCACCGTGGCGGAGACCCAGAGCCCGGCGATCACCCAGCGCACCGGGCACACCCGCCGCCGGGTCCGGTCCTTCAGCGCCGAGGCCACCGACCAGTAGCGCGTGACGCTCATGGCGGTGAGGAAGAACACGCTGGCGTACATGTTCATCACCGTCACGGAGGAGATGATCTTGCACATGGCGTTTCCAAACGGCCAGCTGAAGTCCAGAGCCGTGTCCACGGCCCAGAACGGCAGCGTCAGCACGAACTGGAAGTCCGTGACTGCCAGGTTGAGGATGAACAGGTTGATGCTGGAGCGCTTCTTCCGGCCCCGCCGCACTTTCATGAGGAAGAACACCAGCAGGTTCCCGACCAGCCCGGCGGCGCACACCACCGAGTACACGATGGAGATGAGGATGCGCAGTGTCGGGGACCCGTCCGCCGGCACGTCGATGTCATCCAGGCTGCTGAACCGGTCCTGTCCTCCCGCGGACCGGTTCCAGGAGAACGTGGTGTTGTGGTTCCACAGCTCCGCCATTCTCTCCGGTAACATACCCGACCCGAGTCCCGCCGGGCGCGTCACCTCCTGCGCCCCCGGAGAAAGGAAGCTTCCTGCGCAGCGAGGAGCGCGGAGCTCCCGCTGTTCATGTTAAACACCGGAGCCGCTCTGAACCGAACCCACCGGAGCTGCTCTGAACCGAACCCACCGGAGCTGCTCTGAACTCACCGGAGCTGCTCTCACCGGAGCTGGTTAGCGGTTCACTGCTGAGCTCCGTGTGCGCGCAGCTCACTTTAAGTTCTGCTGGTGCTCGAGAATGCGCGTGCCCGACCCAACCGGGGCTGGCGCTACAGCAGAGACAGCGGGGGGGGGGGGAAGGTTCAAGGGTCTCAGATTAACAACCAGTCGATGCGTTTTGCAGATTTATTCCCAAACAAAGATGTTTGTGTCGCAGCTGGTTTGTTAAAAAAGCTGCAGTAAAAAAACTTTATTCAAACATATATATGTATTTATTTATATATACATATATACACACACATCTATATATGTATGTGTGTGTATATATATGTACATATATAGATGCACATATACAGGTGAAAATGTACTGAATCTCACCTTCATATAAAAAGACAAACTGGGAACAGAGACCTGAACACTTGTCAACACATTTTTGAGAAGGTCTATAACGTAACATTAAAGCAGTCTGGAGATCCCAGAGTAACTGGAGTAGTTAATATAAAGAGCTGTGCACAGACAAACACAGTCAGGATGATGTGACTGTGTTTACTGGATGTGCAGGTACTTCCTGTAGAGTCAACACATGACAGTCACGGAACGAACAGTACAAAGGTGCTGCAGGCGCCGCTTCATGTCCCAGCCACACCTTCACACCGTGACAACAGCTGTGAGCTAAATGCTAATAAAGTTCACCATGTTCACCATCTTAGCTTAGCGTGTTAGCATGCTAACATGAGCTAACTAGCAGTAAACACAGAGTCCAGCCGAGGCTGATGTTCTGCAGGTGTTTGTGTTGCACACGTGAACATGTTGACCTGATGGTGGCGCTGGAGGAGAAGTCAGAAGTCAGTAGGGTTCATCCTCTGGGGACCATGAATGTCTGATAGTGGAGATATTTCAGTGTGCAGGAGGTGGTGCAGCTGAATCACCCAGAGAAGATTCTGATGTGATATTAATGACATGAAACCTCCAGAGACGGCGTCTGAGAGGTGACCTGAAGAACAAACCTGCGACGCGTGTTTTAAGGACGTCTCCGCCGTGTCCTTATTAAAGCTGTCCTCTTCTTTCTGGGTCAGACGTGATGCTGCAGAACCCCAGAAAGTTTCTGAGAAGTCTTTAAAGGATAACTTTAGGTAATAAAGTAATGAAGTGATTAAGTGATAAAACAATAAAACAGCAGCATGTGTCGCAAGATTGTACGAGTATAAAGAAGTGCTTGGGTCAGAGGTCACCTGGGTTCATCTGGTTTGTTCAGACAAAAACAAACGAAAACAAACAGGTTGAAAGGTGCAGTACCACGATCTGCCACCAGGGGTCTGAACAAGGTCACTGTCAAACAACCACCACTGCAAAACTGCACACACAGCTAACTGCAGCTAACTGCAGCTAACAGCTGGAGCAAAGGATCAAGGATCAGGATCAAACATAACATCCTTCTTACCTTTCACAATAAAAGCACCAGATCAATAAACGAGGTCTCTACTGGATTAATGTGATAAAGAAGTGCTATGGTACTGTTACTGAGTATGACTGCGTATAAAGACAGACGACCTGACAGCTCCTCAAAGGTGAAGCCAGAACACCTGGGTCGCCCCCTGGTGGCTGGTTGCAGTACAGCCCATAAGCCCCGCCCCCTCCATGTTTCATCTTCAATAAAGTTCTTATTTATCAAAACCAGCTGCAGTTTTAAAAGACAGAGAGATTTGTCCTCACAGAAGGAAGTAAGCTGCCAAAATATGCCAATAAAATCATTTATACAACTCCTCCCTCTGACAGACAGTGAGGAGGAGGAGGAGGAGGAGGAGGAGATCACTGGACTCTAACAGTGCAATAACTATCAAGCCTCTTGTGCTATAACAAAGTCCAATAACGTGAATATATCTTTATTTTTTGTATATATCCTTAGTTTTATATTCTTTTTATTTCTCTTTTATTTATATTCTACTGTTTATTATTTTTTTCTCAATAACTTTATTGAGCAGTGCAACTGTACAAAAAGCAATTTCCCTTCAGGGATCAATAAAGTGTTCTGATTCTGATTTAATTGGAGTTGTATCTTCCTGGTGGGGCTTCTGTCACACAGTTAAACTTTCATTTAAATGAAACAATTACATTTAAAAAGTTTCAGCTCTGCACCAAACAAAGAGAGAACATTTAGTTTATCTGTTTATCCCTGTTTAATTATGATTATACGAGTGTGTCGTTATTCTGTTTGTGCTGAGAAGCGTTAAGAGCTACAAGAAGATGTTTCAGGGATAAAAAGGGAGATTTCCTGCATCATTCAGGACAGAGCGGAGTGTTTTCAGGGTGAATCCACCAACACGTCCCGATGTGAAGCGCCGTGTTCTCAGATACTCACTTGAGTTGCATGAGATTCAGCGAACGTCTTTGTCTTTGGGCTCCGCAGCTCGATGGAGCGGGAGGAACATACAAAAGGTCTGTTTCTGTAGTTGGAAGAAGGCGAACCCCCCCCCGGGCCGATCTGAGCTGAGATTAATGCATTTAATAAGACCCCCTCCCCCCCCCCCAGAGGACACCCAGGACTCCCTCCACAGACTCAGACTGGTTTTACATTTACATGCACTCACTTTGCACAGCTCTTCTTTTATTATTGGAAATGTTTTATTTCATTCCTTCTGTACATATCTGCTCTTGTTGGCACCGAAACTAATTCCTTGTATGTGTAAACACACATGGCAATACATCTGGTTCTGGTTCTGATTCTTTACTGAGGTCTGGTTCTGGTCTGGTTCATTGTTCCTCCCTCAGGTCTGGTTCTGGTTCTGGTCTGGTTCGTTGGTCCTCCCTCAGGTCTGGTTCTGGTTCTGTTCTGGTTCGTTGTTGCTACCTCAGGTCTGGTTCTGGTTCTGGTCTGGTTCTGGTCTGGTTTGTTGTTGCTCCCTCAGGTCTGGTTCTGGTTCTGGTCTGGTCTGGTTCGTTGTTCCTCCCTCAGGTCTGGTTCTGTTCTGGTTCGTTGGTCCTACCTCAGGTCTGGTTCTGGTTCTGGTCTGGTTCTGGTCTGGTTCTGTTCTGGTTCTGGTTCTGGTCTGGTTCGTTGTTGCTCCCTCAGGTCTGGTTCTGGTTCTGGTTCTGGTCTGGTCTGGTTCTGTTCTGGTCTGGTTCTGATCTGGTTCTGGTCTGGTGTTGCTCCCTCACAGAAGACGTTTGCTTCTGTCACTTTGTGTCTCACGCAGCAGACGACATGTTGTAGTTTCTCCACAGACTTCAGCTCCTCTGCAGAGTGCGAACACAACAACAACAACAACAACAACAACAACAACAAGGGAAGGGCTCAAAGAAAAACAACGTCACTAAATCCCTGTCTCCTGGTGTCTTCCTTTGCCCCCCACCTGTGTTGCATGCTGTGTGTCTCCAGCTGTGATGGAATCTGGGTCTCGGCTGTCTCCTCTGCTGGTTCTCACACACCTGAGGATCCTTGTTCATCATCACCTGCTGTGCTGCTGTGCTGCTCCCCCCCAACAAAAAACAACAAAGAAAAGAGGAGGTGCAGTAAAGAATCAATCAATATATAATCTGTTGTTCTGTATTAAACGATGCAGCGTTACATCCCTTAAACACAGCTGCAGGAAACCAGGTGCAGGTGGAGACGTGAGCAGGTGGAGGCCTGACGAGGTAACGGGAGGCACGAGTGTCAGCAGGTGGAGACGTGAGCAGGTGGAGGCCTGACGAGGTAACGGGAGACACGAGTGTCAGCAGGTGGAGACACACAGGAAGTAGCCTCGGATGGTTTTATTCTCCTGGGGAATAAGAGAAGAAAGAGACAGTTCGGGGACATTATGGTAATAAGAGAACTTAAATCAGAGCAAAATGAGCAGTGATGAAGGACGTGATTAAACTGTAGCACAAACAAATCCTTAGTTAACATGCAGGTGGGATTACAGAGGGCACCGTGGGAACACGTGAAGTCTGCCCCCCCCTCCCCCGCTGCAAACTGTCAATACACAACAATCAGGTTCCACTGGAGGGTGAATTCGTCCTGCATCACCTGGTTGGTGGTCACACACCTTTCATTAGCATCCTGGCTGGGGGGGGGGGCTGACGTTTAACTGCACATGTATTTGAACATTAACATTAACAAATATTGGGGTTCCTCCGACTTTGTGGGGACTTCCAGGTGAGGAGCCACGAACAAGGACGCACCTGTTAAAGGAACAGTTCCATATTTTAGGAAACGTTCTTAAGGTAAATTCTCAAATAGTGTCCGTATTTTCCTGAATGGAGAGAAAGCCTTTATTTGCTGCTTCCCAGGTAAAACCTCCTCCACGTGTACCTGTTTACCCGTTTTCCCACCAAACATCGTGAAGAACAAAACTACAGACTTCCTCCAGAATTTTCACATTAAAAGTCTATTCATATGTAGGCTTTTATTGTGAAAAGGAAATCAGGATGTGATGAATTGTTGCCATTCTTTACAGAATATCAATGTTCTCTTTCCTGATCAGTGTTTCTGATACGGTTGCTTCGAGCTAGTGTGTGTGTGTGTGTGTGTGTATGTCTGTGAGGGTGTGTGTGCGTGTGTGTGTGTGTGTTTGTATAATAGACTCACATTGTGTGTCACGATCGCGGGACTTTGTATATTTCTGGTTGAGTTTCCTGTTTTATTTTGTAATCTGTGTCCTGGTGTGCGTGTTGACTTCCTGTCCCTGTCTGGTTCCCTTGTTTGATTGCACTCACCTGTGTCTCGTTGCTCACCTGTTTGTGTTTCCATCGTTGGTCCTCTGTTTGTTCAGTGTCGGGTCATTACTTCTGTTTGTGGATCTCAGTGTTGCTGATGTTCTGGGTTTTTGGTTGTTCTGCTACTTGTTGTAAGTTGTTGCAATAAACTCTTTCTTCATTCAACTGTTCTGCACCTTGTGTCTGAATCACTGCTGCCTGATGGCCGACCGTAACATTAAAGGCGTTTCTGAGATGTATAAATATGCAGAGCAGGCCGAAGACTCGAACACACAGCGTCTGGGACAGCTGGAGTCACTGCTGACGATCCGACCAATCATCTGACAGGAGGCAGCAGAAGGAGGGCTGACACTCTTCAGCCTTTTAATTCTGACCAGACGACAGCAGCTGATTTCCCTTCAGGAGACATTCATCAGTGAAATGTTCTGCACTGCTGCTGGGCTCCCCGTCGCCCCTCACTGATCTGTGTCATCAGGGTCACTCTGCCCTCCTCACCTCCGGTCAGAGAAGACGAGGACGAAACATCACGAAGCTGCACGAGAAGGTTGGTGAGTTATCATCATATAACGTCTTAGCAGAGAAACCGGTCTGAACCCAGAGGCACAACAGGAAAAGTGAAGCAGGAAGTGCAACAGGTACAAGGCTTCAGTGCTTCAGTGGTCTCTGTTGGAGGATGAGAGCAGGACCAGAAAGCAGCTGACAACATGTCCGCCGTTTAACCCTGAAATCCCAGAGTTCCCGATGGAGATACGAGCTTCATGTACGTGTTGGTTCAGACTGAATAAGATAACGTTACTGTGAAGTCATCATGATGCCTGCAGACAGCTTACAGCTTGATGCAGTGACCCTACATGTAAAGAAATATCCATCTCGTTATCTCCGACTCTGTGGGAACATCCGGAGGTATTAACAAGGTGAATGACCTCAAGTGGAAAAAAACATGTTCCACGTTTTCTTGGAGAAGATTGCTTCTGACTTCTTGCGGCTGATGAAGTCTCTACTTTCTTGGTTAAAGAATCTACTTTTCCTTTTCAACTCTTTAAATGTAAAAGAAGTAGCACCATGAAGACTTTACTTGTGACGAACGCCTTCCTTTCATCTCACATTGTCACATTTAGTCTCAAAGAGAAAGTTACATCAGGTGGCAGAGGTGTAGCTGGTGTCCCCCGCTGACCTCCAGCGATCCAATTACCTCCACCCCCGGGTGCCCATCAGCAGCCGTGCAGGTGGGTGGCGCCGCCTCGCCTCGCCCCTCTCCGGCTTCAGGGTCAAACCTTCAGCTCTCAGGTCTGGAGAGAGAATCAAAAGCTCTGACGTGGAGGCTTTTGATCCGCACGCCGCTCCCTCGCACCAACATCAAAGTTTGATTGATGTTCCTGGTTGAGATCCTCGCAGCGACTCCGATGTGAAGAGGTGACCATGACGTGAAGTCAGCCAGGCTGTGAAGTGAGAGAGCTTCTTCAATCACACCAAATGATGACACTCTCTTAGCCGAGGTGCCAGAGCCTTAACCCCATCTCTGCTCCAGTCCAGTCCTGCACACATCGAGTTCAGAAACGACTCCATTCAAGGAAGCTGTTCAGACGACGAGATGTTTTTATCTGTTACTGGGTGGAGCAGGTGGAGTAAAATAAGAGGTTTGTGTTGCATGAAAACTAAACGCAGCGTTGAATCACGATGCTCGTATGTTCAGTTCAGCTCGCCTCAGACACCATTTGTTTGGAGTATTCAAATATTCTGTGTGTCCCATTTGTGTGGGACTTGGACTTGTTCACATGTTGTACACTTTGTTCTTTGCTTCTTGGCCAAAAGTATGTAGACACTAACATTACAGCCCTGTGTGATCATTAACGTGCTGCTTCACCACATGTTGGCGTCTGGCTGCATCAGCTGCAATCAATCAATCAGAATGTTTTTATATCTGTTACCTTTCAAACTAATCCAGCGACTGATGCCAAAACTAAGGAGAAGACAACAATAAAATCATGAAATACTGCACAATAAATATTAAGAGTAAGATGTTAAACATCAAATAATCAGCAATTACATGTTGAGACTGAAACTGAATAAAATAGTAAATAAAACCAGTTATAAAAGCATAAACATAAATAGATGGATTTTACTTTTTGGTTTCAGTTTTCTTGAAACAAACTTGCAAAAGTGCTTCTTCCTGTTTCAAAAGGCTGAAGCCACAAAACAATTAGTCACTTTCATCACTGTGGCGATGACTCTAAGACCACACGCTCCACTGCCACTGTTTGTCACACAGATGGATGTTCCAGGTTCTGACCCGCCTTTATCTGTCCAACTCCACCTGTGACGCTCAATCAAAGCTCGTCCTTCCACTCAAACCTGCAGCTGCAGGAACTCACTCACATGAACTCGTTCCACTTATTTCCACCAGAAATAACCGTCCTGCATCGGAGGCGTCGTGAATGTAAAACATCACAGATTAAACTCCACATTCCTTCACACACGATATTTTCTTGGACTCGCAGCTTATGCTTCTTTCACACCAACGTTATCAGCAGCAACAGACCGAAGCTACGGTGAGTCATCAATAAATCCAATCGACTGGCAATTAACAAGCAAATTGGCCTTGCTCTCTGGTGTGTGAACTCAACCCCACCTGTCAATTACGCTGCTGGATGGGAGATTTCCTGCAGAACTATTCTGGGATGTAATAGGGTTGGCGCTGTGAGATAAGGCACCAATAAGCTCAGCCTTGCTGTCTTTTGACAGCCTGGAAATGGACTCAAGCTTCCTGGAATCTTATTGGCCGATACGGAGGAGGGTTAAGAGCCGTGTGATCATTGGGTGTATTTTGTTGTGATGTCAATGTGTGTTCAGTGCAACAGGTGTGAGTGTGTGCAGGTAATGTCATCGAGTCCACACACCCTGACCCCGTGCACCCACCCTGACCCCGTGCACCCACCCTGATCCCGTGCACCCACTCGAGACGTGGAGAGCTCACAGCGGGTGGAGTGCATGAGGTTGGAGACGTGGAGTGCATGAGGTTGGAGACGTGGAGTGCATGAGGTTGGAGACGTGGAGTGCATGAGGTTTCTGACGAGGACTCGGAGGGCGGAGGGTTAACATGCTGGTGTTTTGCTCGGAGGAGATGAGATCCCGTCTGATAACAGAGGCCACATGTGAATGAGTCTGAAGCAATCTCTCAGGACAGGAAGTGTTCATTTCCCCTGCAGGCTGAAAGTAATTACCAGGCTGTGAGTGTTGCATGAGCCCATTTCACTCATTTGTTTATTTTGGTCTCCTGAGTACGGAGAAAGATTGTATCAGTATGATTTTGATCGACAATGTGTGAATGTGGAATCTGTGAATATGAAACAGCTTCTGAAAAACATTTGACTCACAAATGTAAAAGAATGAGCAGAGGATCTTTTAGCACCGCAGTAAGCTTCACTGGAGCGTCGGGCCCTGAAAGCAGACTGAGCAGGTTCAGGAGTATCCAGAGACCCTGGATCAAGCTGTGGTTTAAGTGGAGGTCTAACTACAGTCGTAACGGACAAATGAACAATCTTCACTATTGTAGATGATGTATGTTGTTTGTTCCTGTGGCAGGTTACTGAACATTTCTTTCTACATTTTAATATTGTAAACAGGAAGTCAGTGGTACCTGACGAGAGGACCATGGAATCCATCATGTTGCCTTAATCCCTGACTATTCTTAAACATAATGTAATCTGCCGTGGTGGCCGGTGACCTGACGCAGCCAACAGTGACCTTGTAGTTGCTGATTTCATTCCCTGCGTGCAGGTCCCAGGGTTGTTGAGTCTATATTTCATGGAGGTCCCGTGTGTCAGACACTGAATATTCAGTGTTGCTGTAATGAGGCTCTGCTGAGTCAGCTGAGCAGGACTGACCTCTGGAGACACCGTCTGATCACTGATCAAAACTTTTACCCAGCAGAGATTCAGTCGACGTCTTTTCACGAAACCACTTTCCACTTTTTGTGCATCATTAAAAGAGTGCAGCGTCTCACTTCCTGTCTGCTTCTCCAGCTGCCTTTATTAGATGAAATCTTTTATTGGATGAAGAATCAGAATAACAACTCACTCGTATTAAAATGCTAATTTCTAAGTTTTAAACTTAATGAAATTTATCTCGAAACGGGAACTTAATTAAACTCCCTCTCAGGACAAGTCGTCCTTTTCATAACTTTCTATTTTCAGTCCAGGTTCTCCAGTAAAAGGCTGTCCACTCGATTATATCAAAGTTCCTCTCTCTTCCACTATTTTCAGAGACGTCTCTCTCATCTTTGTTCTTCAGTGCAGCAGTCTGTAGACTTCTGAACCGTCCAGCTCTGTGCACGAGTCGCAGATGAAACAACTGTTAACTTGACATGAAACCATGAAGAGCACGTTGAAAGAAATATGTCAAGTGGAAGTAAAGAGTCAGCAGGAACGCAGCCACCTGTCGGGCTGAGTGTTGACGCCGAGCAGCTGGCTGAAGCCTCGGGTGTCTTATTTCTTGCACAGAAGATGTGATTTGTGCTGATGGTTGTTTGTTTCTCTGTAAGATGACAAGTGTCGCCGGATGAAATCCACCTTCCTCCTCCACATCTTATTCAGGGAGCGATCTGAGTCACTGTGACAACAACAGCCGCTGTCAGATAGACACAGACTGGAAGAAGCATGCAGAGGTTCAGATTCAGTGTCCCTGTTAACCAACACGTAACGACACTCTGCCGGTCTCATCATCCTCTGACACACTGGAACTACATTGTTTTTTGGTTTGGGTATTTACCTGGAAGACTGCAAGTTAAAGCTGCTCTGTGGAGTTTCCCTGTGAACCTGAAGGCCTCGTGTGTCGCCCTGAACTCGGACTGATGTGCTGTGATCTAAACCTGCGTTGTTTACATGCATGCAGTCTTCTTCTGTTCCTTCCTGTGGTAAAAACAAGTGACGTTGCAGCTCGCTGGCGGATGCTGGCGGATGCTGGCGGAGGTGATCCACTGGACCAATTCCAAAGCTTTTGGTAAGTATTTGTCATTTTGAGCACAAAATGTGTAAAAATAAATAAATAAATGAAGTCCAGGTTTAAAAACACCAGTTTCCAGAAATACTGTTTGACAAATGAATCATGCAGGATTTTGAATACTTTGACTTAAGGAACGGATCTTAATTCTCCCTCCACAGTAATGCTGCTGGTATTAAATCTTGAGGAGAACTGAGGCTCAGATGGCTCCAGTTTAATAACTGTAGGAATTATTTATTGTGATGAATAATCCAACAGATAGTTTTCAGAGCAGTAATGATCCATCTTTCTCAGGTGTGACGTGCTGCACAGCTGGATTTGCTCACAGTGACTGTCTGATTAGTGACTGTGCAGCATGTAAACAGGACACATTATCCCCTCATCTCATTTACTGCTCGTATAAATACTTTCATGGGAATTGTCCATCGGATTGATTTCATTTGGAAAGAGAAAGAAAAGAAGAGCTGGTTTCACTCTCAGGCTTCGTGTCCTGTTCAGCAGACAATTAACACGATTTACTTTGCTACAGCTGTCAGTCTAGTTTTAGCTTCCTGAATCCATTCTACATGGAAACATGAGTCTCAGACGTTCTCCGACAGCCTCAGACGTTCTCCGACAGCCTCAGACGTTCCTCAACAGCCTCAAACATATATAATAAATATATATATCACGGGCGGGGTCGTCCTTTTTCTTTAGTTTTCCTTTTGTATCTCATTCTCTGTATCACTAACAAGACCCACAATCAACAACATATACGGCTTAGTTACATTTGTCTTCTGTTTGAAGTTAAAATATTCCCTTACCATTACCTTAATGGAAACATTACTCACAAATACTTTCTATGATATCAACAGTTCCCGAATTTGGACTGACTCAGAGTAAATGAACTAGCATTTTAGAGCTTATGGAGCAGACGTCGTCAACCGGCCTTGTCTTGTTACTCTGAATTAATTGTTGGTGTTAACTAAAACAGAATCATCTCCAAAAGGCAAAAAAAAAAAATCTAATTACATAAATTGTGACCATACATTTTGTGTGCGTCACACAAAGACGTTTGTTTCATTTATCACAGAATGAAATGAACACGGATCCTCCACCTTCCACTGCAGATGATGATTCCAAGAGAAAGATAATGGATGGATAAAGACCTTCACACTTAGTTTCCAATTAACCGTTTGCGACCTTTTGACCTTCTTGATTGCTACGCTGACAGATGCACTGAAGCCGAGAGTCTGAGTGTAAATCAGTGATTAAAATGTGACAGAATACAAACACGGATCCTCCTCCTCCTCCTCCTCCTCCTCCTCCTCCTCCCACGAGCCTCTGCAGCCTCGTTAAAAACATTTTTTCCTAAGCACAACAAACTCCCAATTAACTGATGCAATTAACTAAATGAGAAGTCGTTAGGCTTCAAAGATGATGTGCTCCAGCAGGAGGGTTTCATTAGCGGGTGGAGCTGTCAGAGTTCCCGCTGATGAAGGTTTATCACGACTTCACAGCTCAGATGTTCTTGATTCTGTTTCAGGGTCTCTGAGCTGCTGCCATGAGGCATTAATACAGCAGCAGTGTGGGAACCAGTGTGACTGAAGCTGACCAGTTCAACACAAGACCGGCGCTGCTCCATGTGAAGTGACAGAGAAACAGGCTGAATGATGACGGTGCAGTTAGTAAAGTCCTTTCAGACTGAAATGTTTTATGGAGATGATCATACAAACGAGTATATCAGTATTATATCAGTGTTAGAAAGTGTCCAACGGTTGCCTCTTCACTACAGATGATCACATTAATATAAAATGACTGCTGAGTGGCTGAAACCTTCAGACCAGAAGTATAAACCATTCAAAAATAACACTAACTGTCAAAGATGTGGGACATAAATCACCAATCTGATCCCAGCTCAGCGCCACCTTCAAAACATGTCACTGCACAGCCGTCTTCAGCCCTTCTGCCTGCTGATTGGTCTCTGCGATGAGAGACCAGGACGTCGATGTCCTCAGCAGAAGCACAGAGAAGCTTAGTGGACCTTTTTATTTCAATTCGGTGTGAAGCATTTGTTCTGCAAGGTCACCTGCAATCCTGCTCTGGAGCTAAAGTTCTCACACACACACACACACACACACTTGCGTTGCTTCGGACTGCTGGAAGATCTGCTTTTCCGTCTGTTGTGTAGCCGCATGGGACGGTTTTAAATAACACACGATTCTGTGAAATAGAACGAGGAAACCCGACAGACTCTGACGTGGAACCCACAAGGGAAGAGAGAACGAGGCCAGAAACAGCTGGAGGAGGTCACAGAGGCCAAGGAACTCCAGGAACTCCAGGACCTCCAGGAACTCTTGGGTGGAGCTGGAGGAGTGGTGGAGGACCTGGACTCCATCAGGCTACAGTTAATGTGAAGAGGACAGAACGTAGTTACATGTGGTGTTGGAGAACATGCAGATAACATTAGCTCGTCATGCTAATGTTTCCTGCACGTTGTTGCAGTGTTGTCTTTGTATTGTTTGCTCCTGTATTTCTGGTCATGATGCAGCCGTACAGGGTTAACATGAACTGAAGCATGCTGAGCAGAGTGGAGCTTGTTGGGGGGGGGTTAAGGCTAAGTGACCACATGTTGAGTGAAATAAAAAGCAGACTAATAGCTTGTGATTAGCTGAAGTCTGGCCTTTTGTGCAGCATCAGCCAGGCTGAAATAACCCGACTGGAGCGTGAGGAGGAAACAAACACAGCACCCGCCATGAAGACTGATTGTAACGGCAGCCTGATCACTGTGGCACGTGTCACCATCACGAAGGCTCTGTCGTCGCCTGCGAGACACAGCGCGGGGTTTCACAGCCCTGCTGAGTGTCACAGTTTGATCGACACGTGACGGATTTTCACAGCTGGAACCTGAACGTGATCGTGTTTCCAGATAATTAACGACCTCAAATCTGAACTGGAGCGACGAGTCGAGACGCTAGAAATGAAACGCACCCGTCACTGAATCACTCATCAGACTCAGGCGGTGTTCAAGTGTCCTCCGATTGAACTTCAGCCTCGAAAAGTTCCAAAGAAGAAAACGTATATCAGAGCTCGGCCCCCAAAACAATCTGTGTGTGGAATAAATGCAGTCCATTAGTTAGCATTATTAGCATACTGAGAAAGTTCAGCTAACAGAATTAGCTCTTTAGCTCTCCTAGTTTCCAGGATTCATCCTCTGGGAACCTCGACAGTGTTTATTTCTCAGTAATCAGTCCATTAGAGGTCTTTCAGTGAGGACCATTAACACCATTACCCCTGAATGAACAGCGAGAACATATCGTCCTGTTTAGACCTAATGTGGCTTGTTGCAAACAGTGGAAATGATTTACCCAGCAGCCTCCTTTCTGCCCACAGCGCCCAAGTGTGTGCAAACAGGTTGATCCTCATCACACTTACAGGTTATGTTTATTACCCAGATGTTCAAATCTGTCACAATCTATGATGAATTATCTTGCACAAGATACAAATATATACATTTTAAAATCCACATACTGTTAGAAACGAGTGCACTGATAATCGAGCACTCAGAAGAAGAGACGCCTCCTCGGGCTTCCTGGTTCCGAGGGTCTGATCAGTCCCAAAGCCTCGAGAACAAAACGTCACACGCTACTTATTTGAACGTTTAATGTGTAAAAGTCCGACGTGCTGATGTGAGTGTGTTTTCATATCGTGTCGTGTTGCATGCTGGAGATCCTGGTCAGGATTTAAAATCTCCTGCCGTGAGCTTTACCTTATCATTACTCCTCCTCAGTCCACTTTCCAGGTGTGTGCGCTCAGGTAGGTCGTGTTCACTTGGTGTCCTGCAGGTTCGTGACTACAGACTAACAGCACCTCCAGACTTTGGAGAGCAGATATTTGATGATCTGACTCATTGGGAGCCTTCAGTCCTTTTCAGTACATTCATTCATCCATTCAGATGTTTGTCACGTCTTAACAGCTCATGATGAACCCACTCATCACATAATGTCATGCAGACTGATGCAGACTGCATCAGCATCAGTCTGCCTCCTCGGTTTGCAGCTCTGTGCTTCGATATGTTCATGGCCTGTTGAACAGGCCAGGAGGCACTGCTCTGTGAAACAGCGTGGCCCTGCAGCCACATGACGAGGACACTCCTCAATCTCTCCTGGTTAACTGAAACGTTTCCATGCTGAGTGACAGATGATGTGTCCAGCAGATCCCAGGCAGAGCTTCTTGTACCTGGAAGAACTCGTGAAGGTGGACAACAGACATGATGAACGAGTTCATCTGAACACTTTTAGGACTTTATTGAAGTTATACAGTCTGATGTTTACATTTGTACCACATTCAAAGGTACACTACATGGCCAAAAGTGTGTGGACGCCTCATTCATTGCCTCCAACTGTGGTTCCAAGTCTCTGCAGGCTTGTTCCACAGTGAAGTGAAACACAGGTGAAGCTCAGTTCCTCTGCTCTGCGTGTGTTTGCTCCACCTGTTACACCTTTGAAAGGGAAGCTCAAAAAAACGACGGACCAGTGGAAAAAGATAAGAATTCCCTACTGCGCTGGTCGGACTCAAGATTCAGCAGAAGTCTGCAGAGAGGTTTAGACAGGGAGGAGAAAGAGGACTTCACTGTGCTGGAGTTAATTTCCTGTGTGACGTCCGTGTCAGCAGCATGTCCAGAGTATAAACACGCCGATAAGCAAAGCAAGTCCTGCAGTTAGCTGGGAGTGTCCGGGCACCCCCGCTGCATGCTCACTCCTTTCATTTACGCACCTCCCGGCGGAGCGAGCGACCCTCTCCGGGTTAATTAACAAACACAGATAAGGACGAGAGCCGGCCAGTTAACACCTGCCATCGGAAAACGCTGCTATCGGCTGTGTGTTCCAGTGAGTCACAGATAGAGAGTCAGAGATAAGACGAGTTAACACAGGTCCATTAAAAACAGCCGCCATGATCAGGACCAATCCCCCCCCTGCACGCACGCACACACACACACATAGTGAGGCTGCTGGTCGGGGGTTTCCTCCACAGCAGGAAACATGGCGTCATTTCCTCAAAATACTAATTTAGTCTCTCAACATGCGCACGGTTTTTCCCTCAACACATTAAATTGTAAGTAAATAAAGTGCGCCATGAAATAAAATAATCTTAGACCGTAAACTTAGAACGAGGAAGTTAGAAAATATCCCAGAAAACTAAAAAACTAAAAAACTGTTGATTGCAGGAAATTCCAGCTGAGCTCAACACTTCCTGTCTTCCTCAGCAGCTCTTTCACGTCTCTTGCTCACCTTTGATTGATTTATATGTTTTAATACTGCTCGTGCATTTTTACACATTGATTCCTGCAGGATTAGAGGTCCTGACATCTGTGACGTGCCAAAGCCATAATCTGATTAAACGTTATGCGTGAGTCCGCGTCACGTTGTCTGGTTTGCAGATTTCGGAGTGATTTACTCCCAACAGTTCGTCTGGTGGTTTGTCCTCCTGCAGACCGGCGTGCTGACTGATGACGCCCTGCAGATTCGCAGCATTTGGCCTTAAGTTGTCGCCATTTGATGAAATGCAAACAGACCGCGGAGGGAAGATCCATGAAATCAGCCACAGCTCTGGCAGCCCGGGCCCAGCTCCAACCTGGCAACACACACTGAGCGCAGCCATCTGCATGAGCACGCTTTGATTCCACTAACTGGAAGCTGAAAATGGATGAATGCATTTCAATGCCTGCTCCTGCGAATGTGTTAGCACCAGGACACAGGGTAGCAGAGCAGCAGAGCTCAGAGCACCAGAGCCACGACTCACTGTTCATCTCCAGTCTGAGAAAAGTCCAGGCAGTGACATTAAACATATCTCTGCAGGTGCAGGACAGATGCTTCAAATCATTACATCCAATTCAAACTACTCTTTGTATTTCATGCTGAACATAATGTCACCACTGTCCTTGTAGTGAAATACACGCTTGTCCTTCTACACCTGGGAGGACCCTTGTTGACAGAATGCCTTCCTTAGCCCCCAAACCTCTAAACTAAATGCATAAAACTCACACTAACCCCAACTTAAACCTTCAACCCAAGTCTGAACCTTCAAACAGTCCGAGTAGTGGGGCCCAGACAAAATGTCCTCACAACGATGGTTAGATAGCAAATCACACACACTTACACATTCACTAGCAAGGACCACACCACCAATGAGATACGTTAGAAAGATTTATTGAACAGAGGTAAATGTCGAATGTTAAAGTTGTGATGATGGTTTGGGGAAGCTTTGTGGGGAAGTCCGCCGTGGCACCAGGGTACAACGAACCCCCTCAGGACCCGACCGAGAGAATAGAGAAAGAATAGAGAAGAAAAGAGAGAAAGAACAGGAAAAACGAACGAAAAGGGACGGGTGGGTGGGACGCAGTAGGCGAGAGCGAAACGAGGAGGATGGTGTTTATGCAGGATGGTGTAGTGTCGTGGTTGACGTCATGGTGGTGTGGTCCTGCTCACGAAATCCTGCTAAATAGCGACAATAAACACACAAATACATACATAATTACTCAAAACAAATAGTTTGTGCTCCATTACATAAAAATCTGTAATGGCTGTAATTATTGTTACAATAAAATCTTTGTTAGTGAACAATTACAAAATGAACATCTTGATGTTTGGACATCTTCTTAAATCCACGTCTTATTTTATCTGAATCATCACGACAGGAAAAGGTTTTGTTTCTTGCTCAGATACAAAGATATGTAATGAAAAACATACTTATTAATATTATATAATATTATATTAATAATATATTGTACCTCAAACACAGGGAACTACAAATGTTACATCTGAATATAAAAGGATTTTATTTATTGTAACTTTCAGCTCCAAAATATCCAGAAAACTCAGAGTTCAACTTTAGTTGGTGGATCAGAGGTTTCCCTGAACATCTGGAGCATCAGCTGCTCTGCTGCCGGCCGTTCGACCTGCAGACCAGCAGACAGCAGACACCCCCCCCCCCGTGTGTGTGTGTGTGTGTGTGTGTGTGTGTGTGTGTGGTGAAGCTGTAATTCATCTCTGAAGAAACTCAATTTTTCTCTCAGCAGCACTTCCTTCTGCAGGCGGTGTTGTGCTGACTGATGGTGTACAAACTGAGTGGAGGCGACTCTGCAGCGTCTCTTCGTGCTCTGAATGCATCCTGCAGAATAAAGTATTCACAGTGGAATAACCTGCTTTTATTCTTCTTAACAAAGTTCTTGCACAGCAGCAGTTTGTGTCCTGAAACCCAACCCTGCATGGAGAGAGGTTGTTGGTCGCTGTATGTGAAGCTTCAACATTTTCAGCAGTGACTAGAAGTCTGTCCACTTACCATTATAATAATAATAATAACATCAAAAGATCTTTCAAAGACAAGATCTCTACAAAGCTGCAGATATTATGTTGTCAGAATATCTAAAGATATGAAATGAACATTTGGGAACATTTTGAACACAGGTGGACCTCAGGTCTGACAGCCAATGGGAAGAAGGCAGGAGACTTCCTGTTAATGAAACTCCTTTCACTCAGACTGAGAGAGTAACTGGATCTTCTGAGAACTACAGATCCACCTACAGCTGCAACGATCAGACGATGAATCCCTGAGTTGATTGAAAGGATGTTTTCAGAGTGAGTCCAGATTGGCTGCATTCCATTTCCGTCTCCAGGGCTCATTGTTGTACCCAGGTAGTGTTTCAGCGACGTCAGCGAGCCACAGAGAGACGTTTACAGCATAAACACACATTTCATAGTTGTACTGATCTTTTTACTCTGACTCACAAACTACAGGGAGACGCAGAGGACCACCAGAGTCAGGAGTGTCCACCCTCAGGGGACCGCGAATGTCTACAACATTTCATGATGATCTGGATCACAGTGGAGCGACTGCTGCTTGTTTGTTTGTTAAAGTCCAATGTGGAACTGTTATTACTGTAACAAATGAAGATGAAGGTGTGAAGCTGATGTTCAGACACGAGGAAGAGCAGACGCTCTCTCTCTCTCAGCCTTTGTTTGTGTGTGAAGGCTGACGATTGGCTGTGGCGCTGATTATTGATCTGCTGGAATCCCTCCAATTATTTCTGAGTGGCTGAGGGTCACAGTCACACGGACGAGCCGGCACAAGCCTGAGTGATGAAATGAAACTGTGACAAAGTAAATGAATCGTAATGAATACTCCTGAAGAGTCGTTGCTATGGAAACGGTGGTTTCAACTGGTCTGAACTGACCTTTCAGACAATGTTCACTGCAACAAAGACCAGTCCTTTCACTTCACCAATCAAAGCATTGTCATCGATCGATCAGTCTCTCATCGATCGATCAGTCTCACAGCTGCTCAGGAGACAGCGAACGCTACAGTGCTACAGGTGAACAACGTGCCTCTTCACCTGGCCGCTGCAGCGCCATGTTCTGATCGATTCTGTTTTAAGATTTCCCAGCGGCCCCTAAACGCAGCACCTCACCTGTTAGTCACCGCTGCCTCTACGTCCACTGAGCCTCACGTTGCTTTCAGGTACACTTTTATTACTATAATTATAACATGAGTCTATCGCTACAATCTGTGAAGACAAAACACACATTTGATCAGCCCCCCCCCCCGTGGGCCCCGGGGACTCACTGCAGCCTGCATCACCTTGTCCTCGCGTGTCCTTCCTGTAGAAGCTCATCATAATCATGTGTGTTATCTCCGTCCCACATTTCATTTCATTATGACCCTCAGATAAACTACAAGTGCTAATATTTAGAGAAGGCACACTTAAAAGCTGCGATCAGCTTGTGTACACAGGATGCGGCTGCAACCCGGGACTCTGTGTGTATAAATAAATATTAATGGTTGGTTTAGAGGCTCCACCGTTAGCTTAAACTCTGATATGCTATCATCGGAGACCTCCAGGCTGTAGCTTGTAACCACAACACAGTGCAGTTGACCTGCGCATGCTAACGTCAGCAGCTCATGTTGGAGCAGAACCACAAACAGTTCAGTCGTGCTGGAAAAGCAGCTGAGGTGTGATTTGACAACAGCAGTTTGGGAAATAAATGTCTTTTAGTAGATAAAAATGTTCAATTAACATGATTTTTGACTTCTTTGTGTTGAATATGAACTGTGTTTTGTAGAAAAACATGTTTATTAGGACAGAATGAATGAAATGAAACTTCCAGACGTTGAGTCTAACACACAGCAGCTGCAGGTGTTTGGTTTGTTTACTGTGGATTCAGACGGAGCTCTTCTGCGCGGACGTCCTGTGGATTCCATCAAAGCTGCCTCAGTTAACTTTCTGTACATTCACTCATCGTCTCGTGTGTGAACGTAGAGAAGCAAACGGAGGGAATATTGATGAGCACCAACCGACTTCAAGCTGATCTCAGATGTAACAAACAGCAACGAGTCGGAGGCGGCGTGAAGATGTTTCTCCTGAACATCCAGCTTCACCAGGAGGTGATGGAGCTGCAGGTGAGGTGATGGAGCTTGACAGGTGAGGTGATGGAGCTGCAGGTGAGGTGATGGAACTGCAGGTGAGGTGATGGAGCTTGACATGTGAGGTGATGGAGTTTGACAGGTGAGGTGATGGAGCTGCAGGTGAGCAGGTGAGGTGATGGAGCTGCAGGTGAGCAGGTGAGGTGATGGAGCTGCAG